>PVJC01005471.1:0-24395 GCA_004026665.1 Murina feae | reverse complement strand
TTGCCTCACGCAGCCTGCTTGTTCAGACATTTGGTCGTTCCTAACTAACACCCATGCTGGCCTGGTCGTTGACAGCCATCTTGTGAGGGCATGATGGTCAATTTGCATATCACCTCTTTATTATATAGGATTTCTAAGAGCTCTCTTTGAGTTTTCTGTTCTTTTTTGAAATATTGTCCTGTTCTTTAATGGCTGCACTATTTTATCTCTTTAAGAATAAAGATGATATATTTGTAAAAACGATATATTTTTCTTTTCCCAATGTAGTCTGTTACCTTTAGGTTACTTTTCTATTTGTTATTGTCTCTGTAATTCCTTAGTGGTTTCCCTTAACTACTTAGTAGTTCCTGCTTGTCTGTTCACGTTAGGAATGGTGGACTAAAAACTACTTGGAAGGTCTGAGTATCTGACTGGCATTTGTTTACTATGCACTTTGATCTGCAAGGGCTCTTTACTTGGGGAACCTCTGATGTCAGTATCCTGAGGTCCTTTCTCTTGAGCTGGTCAGATACTCCAGACAAGACTTTTCCTGACTTCTTTCTGGGGAATGAAAGATTGGCTGCCAGCTTTCTGGTTACTTAGAGGGACATGTTGAGAAAGAGTAGTTTTTGACCTTCATTCTGTACATGCTCACCTAATGCACTGTTTTTACTCTGGGTCCCTGCCTTCAGTTATGCTTGCGCCTCCCAGTCCAGACACCCTCTGTTCTTCTGGACCCAGAGAACACTCTTTTTTAATGGTTGCCCTATTTTATCTCTTAAAGAATATTAAATTATTTGCTGGGTAAGGACAGGCAATGGGCAGGATACATAGTTCTGAGTGCCTTCTAAGCAGAATTTCAACCAGTTTTCCTTATTTTATCTCCTCTCTGCTTTGCAACCCTACCTCCACAGATACCTGTATTTCTAATTCCTGAAGCTGGGGGGATTTTGTGTAAATAAGGTAGTTTCTCTCCTTTCTCCACAGCCAGGACTCAGCTTTCCTAAGTATTCTGTGTCTGTACCTCTTGAGCATCTGTTTCTTAGCTTTCAAAATCTTGAAATGTTTGATGTTCCTATTTCCTTTCCTACCTACCATTGTGATTTTATAATTTAAGGAAGAAAAAAACCAAACTTTTTACTGATGGTTTTTAGAGGGATTTAAGTGAGAGTAAAAGCAGATGTGTGTGTTTACTCTACTGTCTTTACCTAGAGTTGATTAGTTATGTTTTAACAGAAGTTTTCTATTATCCTGACTTTCCCCCCCTCCTATGAGTTGAGTTGAGAGGTGACTTAATATGTTTATTGTATGTTTTCTCTGACCTACTACAGCTGTAACACTATCACAGGAAGAAGTGAGGTGAGGCTTACTTGGAATTTCCTAGCTCACTCCGGCGAGCCTCAAATGATCAAATATGCCTTTTCTACACACCATCTACTAGTAGATTCCTGCCCAGGATTGATATTAATCTAATTGCTCTATAGTTTGGGAAATCTTTCTTTCAGCTTTCTTGAAAATTCACATGTATTCTGGCAGCCCTCCTATTCCTGCTGATCATTCTAAGGGTTCACTCTCATTTACAAGTTGCCTTTGTGAGTGGGATGTGATTAGCCTGGGCCAGGAGACTTGACTCATTATAGTATCTAGGTCAACCATATCACTTTACCAGTCAGGAAGCTGAAGTGCCCTGAGATGGAGTAGATTTCCTAATACTATATAGCTAAATGGTTGAAAAAGCAGGACTTGAATCTAGATCTGACCTCCAGCCAATGTTCTTCCTATGGTAGCTATACTCTGGGTTCATTGTTATCAAGGCCTGTTAGTTTGACTCTGTTTCATGACCTCTGAATACAGTTTTGTCTCTGGAGCGCCCCACTGCAAGAATAGTATATGCTGCTGGTCATGAGGGATCTGATTGCAATGGGTCAGTGCAAATAAATGACCTCTGCTGGAAGAATTTATCAGCTCATTTCCTATGTGTAATAACAAAAGAAGATGATATTAAGAATCAATATAAACTTCCTTTAAATACACTCATGCTATTAGAAGGTGACTTTATCCTGACTCTATTGTAATCTATTTAATTTTAACTATTCTGAACTGACTGTAGTGGCTGTCTATTTAGGCCCTCGGCTACCTACCTGTACAATAGATACCAGCCATTGCTGAGGACATTTTCCTCTAGTCTCTCTTGCTATTAGAATAGTTATTTTCTTGGCTTGTTATACATATCCTCTAAGAATTAGCTTGTGTAGATACAGTCTTACAGTGGTAACACGTAAAAGAAAGCATATAATTATCTCAGTGACATAAAAATATCTCTTCTATTCATGGGATGGTGTGTGGGCACACTCATACTAGTTCTCTTAATACCTCAGGAAGACTAAGGAAAGATCTATGAACTTTCTTTAATTAGAAAATATGGCCATGAGATCTTGTCATTGCTAAATTGAGTTGATGACAGCTTCTTTGTACTATTTTATAATCCTCTAGAGTTAATTTTTGCCATTAGCCCCATGAAGCAGGATGGTAGAGTGGAAAGAATGTATGCTTTAAATCCAGTTATATTTGTGATCTGCCATTTGCTACTTGTGTGGTTATGGGAGAATTATTTAACCTTTTGGAGTCCTCATTTCTTTAGTAGTCAGTTTGTGAAGTTTTATAAACGATATATGAAGACCCTAGTATGGTAACTCATATTAGAAATTGTGAAGGTCATAATATAATGCCTGATAGTAACACATTGAGGACAGATCACGAGAAGTCTCGCTTCATATTACACAGTGCTTTACAAAATATCATACTTTAAAAAGATACTAGCTTGTAAGAACATGTAATAACTTCAAAATGTAATGGGTATTTAATTTTAAAGTGTGCCTTTAACATTTATGTAAAACGTTTTTTGTACTCATTCAATAGAAACTTATCTGGCCACTGGGTAGAGCTAGCAATAAAACTGGTCCGCAGTGTGTTAAGTTGGCAATGAATAAATGATGGTTATGGTTATTAATATATGTACATGTATGTATGTGTATATATATGTGTGTATGTGTGTATATATTATATATAATATATACACATATATATTATATATTATATATATAATATATATACATACACACATACATACAGTTTGGTTCCTTGATTTTACATTTTAAACACCATGTAATTTTAAACTTAAATATAATTATGGGTTGTTCACCTTTGACAATGATAAATACTGCATTTTTGGGATAATCTGCATCTAGAAATATTTTAAAGGGTTGTTTTATAATATTGAAATTATCATAGAATTTTGAGTCTTGGAGATACATATTTGTCAGAAATTGGGTCAACAGAATTTTGTGTTGAATTGATATTTTTAAAGAATATATTTTTATTGATTTCAGAGAGGAAGGGTGAGGGAGAGAGAAATAGAAACATCAATGATGAGAGAGAATCATTGATTGGCTGCCTCCTGCAGGTCCCCTACTGGGGATCGAGCCTGCAACCCAGGCATGTGCCCTTGACAAAAATCGAACCTGGGACCCTTCAGCCCGCAGATCAATGCTCTATTCACTGAGCCAAAACAGCTAGGGCAAATTGATTTTTAAGTGTAAACATGATCATAGTATTTGAGAACATACTTTAGTGTAATTGAATGTATATATCCATCATAGGAACTTTTTTCTTGGATAAATTTCAGTAGCACTAAATTATCTCTTCTTTTATCAACATTAATTCCAAGTTAAAAGACAAGTCTTTGGACATTCATTTTATACCTAGTTATCTCTGTTAGGTTTGAATGGAAGTTCATTGTTATGTTTTCCAGTAAACACTAGAATAATAATTAATTTTAGTTTTAAGTTAAAGGAACTAAATTGTTTAAAAATAATCGGGCATTTTTTAGTTATTTTGTCTGAATTAGTTATGAAGTAGTTAAGTTTGTAGCCTTGCTGTTATGTCACTTGAATTTGTGTTATATCACTTGCTAGTACAACTCCACAAAGCGTATAAAGCAGATGGCAGCAACTTTCTTTACTTTACCACTGAGACCATAGAAGCACGGGTGGGAAGTTAGTGGAAGTGCTAGGATTAGGAAACCATTCTCCTGAATCAAGGCCAAATATTTTGTTTGTTGAACCATACTGGATTTTACAGGTGAAAGTATTGTAGTGAGTAAATTGCTGTTCATAGATTTTCTTGGGGACTGACTCACCTGATATTTAAATCTCTGATAAACCATTTTTTATAAATCTCACCAGTGGATAGGTTTATTGATTTTAGAGAGAAGGGAAAGAGGGGGGGGAGAGAGAGAGAGAGAGAGAGAGAGAGAGAGAGAGAGAGAGAGAGAGAAGAGAAGAGAAGAGAAGAAAGAGAGAAAAAGAAAGAGAGAAAAAGAAGGAAGGAAGGAAGGAAGGAAGGAAGGAAGGAAGGAAAGGAAGGGGAAGGGGAAGGAAAGGAAGAGAAAGGAAGATCTATCTGTTGCACCCTTACTGGAGATCCAAACTGCAATCTAGGTATGTGCCCAGACTGGAAATTGAATCTGCAGCCTTTTGGCGCATGAGACGATGCTTCAACTAACTGAGCCACCTGGGCAGGGCTCTGATATATCTTAATTTTCTAACCTTTTGAATATGGTTAATGTAAGTATTAGCAATTCTTATTTGTTGATAATCCTTTTATTCTTTTTTCCTTCCCCTTCCTTAGAATACTAACCTAGCTAATAATAAGAAAAGTTAGCCTTTTACTTAACTTTTCTGATTTCAGTTGACCCTTTTTAGTCTTTTTCTTCAGGTTTTGTTTTGTGTTTTACATTTAAAATTGATATTAGCCTTAACACACACACACACACACACACACACTCAGCTTTTACTTGAAGAAACAAAGGGCCTTAAATTACAGAAAAACACACAAAGGATATGAATAGTTGACTCAAGGAGAAGTAGTCCTATTACGACTAGTAATGATAATAGTATCATTTATATATTTTTTGCCACGTGCCAGATACTGTTCCCAAGTGCTTTATATGCTTAATAACTCACTTAATAAACTGTAAATACTATTACCCTCGTTTTTCTAGTGAGGCAACTGAGAGACAAAGGTTACATAACTTGCTAGGCCCTTGCTACTTACAGACAGCTCATAAGTGCAGAGCTGGGATTCAAACCGTGGAAGGCTGGTCCAGAGTTGTACTTTTGATCAGATAAATTATAATGAGTTCTTATAAGCAGAACTAGGACTACAGATTAGTACAAGGGTATATCATTCTATTAAATTGGCAGTTATTTTGAAATATATGCAATTTGGGAGGAGGTTATTCATATTGGTGGGATTATTAATGGAAAAGCAATATCTATGAGCCTTAAAATACTTGTTTTCATTGACTGGTAATTCTGCATCTAGCCATCTCTCCTAAGGAAATAATCAGGAAAATAACAGTGTTCAAAGATATTCACTAATTATCCTGTATAATGAAAGGCTAATATGCAAATTGACCAAACAGTGGAATGACCTGTCGCTATGATGTGCTGTGACCACTGGGAGGCAGACACTCAATGTGGGAGCTGTCCCTGGTGGTCAGTGCACTCCCACAGGGGGAACACTGCTGAGTCAGAAGCTGGGCTCACCAGTGGTGAGCCCAGTGGTGGCGGCAGGAGCCTCTCCTGCCTCTGAGGCAGTCGGACATCCCCTGAGGACTCCCAGACTGTGAGAGGGTGCAGGCCAGGCTGAGCGACCTCTCCCTCGCCCCCCGCATTAATCTCCTATTGATTATAATACTGGAAAAAATGAAGGATTGTCCAGTTGTTATGGAATAAATTATGTTTTTTCCCCCAAAAAGTGACTAGAATATTATGCAAACATTAAAATTGTTTTTAAAGAGTAATTCATAAAAAATAAAAATATAAGTGGAAAAGCACAATATAAAACCATTCAGTATGGTCCAAATTTAAAAACGTATATGCAAAAAAAACCAAACAAATCAGGAAGAACATAGAATAGGATGCTTATAATTATTTCTAATGTGATTATGGAAAATGTTTGATACAATTAGTTTCCTTTTTGTTTATATTATTATTTTAAAAAATATATTTTATTGATTTCAGAGATGCAGAGAGAGGGAGAAAGAGATAGAAACATCAATGATGAGAGAGAATCATTGATCTCCTGCCTCCTGCACGCCCCCTACTGAGGTTCCAGCCCTCAACCAAGGCATGTGCTCTGAATAGGAATCAAACCTGTAACCTCCTGGTTCATAGGTAGACACTCAACTACTGAGCCATGCTGGCTGGGCTATTTATATCATTTCTTTTTTTAGTGAACTTTCTGCATTGGCCATGTAGTACTTTTATAGTCAGAGGAAACCAAGTGGCGTGAATGAATGCCTAAAGGATGCCAATACCAGCTTTTACAGAAAATATTCATTAAAGATTAGATTTGCATGCCTTATAGTATAAAAGGATAGGTTTCTGAGCTTCAGTTAGTTTTAGTTTGGATACTATTATTTTGGTAACCATGCTTGTTTTTGATGTGGAGGTTTTTTGTGTCAAAGAAAATTGAAATTTTTTCCTTAAATATATTCATTATAGTGATTGATTGTTTTAGCACTAAATTTGTTTTGGTTATGTTAGTAGAAGAAATGGTTATTATTCTACCCTGTGGTACTTGTTTTTTGAATAACAACTTGTTGACAAAAATCATTGACTTGGTGGTGGTGGGTGGGTGGGGAGAGGGAAGATGAGTAAGAATTGAGTGCAAGGAGCACATGAACTGTTTGGTATAGGATTATGAATTAATTTTACTACCAGTTTTGCATACATAGTTATGGTTTATAGCTACATAAGTAAGGAATTAAACTTTAGTTTATTTTGAAACATCTTTGAAGTTTAGATTTAAGGATCTAAAATTTAACAAATTTTTAAAAATACAAATCTATGTAATGGAACAGAGCTAGAGGTTCTGCTGTTTTTTAAGTTTTTATGTTTTTTTAAAAATTAAGTCTTTATTGTTCATATTATTACAGTTATTCCTCTTTTTTCCCTCCATAGCCCCCCTCCACCCGGTTCCCATCCCACCCTCTGCTCTTACCTCCCCCACCCCCACTCTCCTCATCCATAAGTGTACGATTTTTTTCCAGTCTCTTCCTGCACCCACACACCCCTTTCCCCTTGAGAATTATTAGTTCATTCCCTTTTTATGCCTCTGATTCTGTTATATTCACCAGTTTATTCTGTTCATCAGATTATTTATTCACTTGATTTTTAGATTCATTTGTTGATAGATATGTATTTGTTGTTCATAATTTTTATCTTTGCCGCCCTCCTCCTCCTCCTCCTCCTCCTCCTCCTCCTTCTCCTCCTTTTCTTTCTCCTTTCAGTGTTTCATATAATACTGGTATAGCTTTTTATTGTCTGTGAAGCTCTTTATCTGACCTTCAAGTCTGAATGATAGCTTTGCTGGGTAAAGTAATCTTGGTTGTAGATTCTTGCTATTCATCACTTTGAATATTTCTTGTCACTCCCTTCTGGCCTGCATAGTTTCTATTGAGAAATCAGCGGGCAATCTTATGGGTACTCCCTTGTAGGTAACTAACTGTTTTTCTCTTGCTGCTTTTAAGATTCTCTCTTTGTCTATTACTCTTGGCATTTTAATTATGATGTGTCTTGGTGTGGTCCTCTTTGGATTCCTTTTAATTGGGATTCTCTGAGCTTCCTGGGCTTGGAAGTCTATTTCTTTCACCAGGTAGGGGAAGTTTTGTCATTATTTCTTCAAATGGGTTTTCAACATCTTGCTCTGTCTCTTCTTCAGGCACCCCCATAATTTGGATGTTGGTACGCTTGAAGTTGTCCCAGAGGCTCCTTACACTGTCTTCATATTTTTGGATTCTTTTTTCTTTTTGTTTTTCCAGTTGAGTGTTCTTTGCTTCTTCATATTTCAAATCTTTGACTTGATTCTTACCATCCTCTAGTCTGCTGTTGGATCTCTGTATAATATTCTTTATTTCAGTCAGTGTACACTTAATTTCTAATTGATCCTTTTTCATATCCTCGAAGGTCTCAGTAGATTTATTGAGGGTCTCACTAAATTTATCGGCAGTTTCTAGAAAATTCTTGAAAAACCTTATAATTGTGATTTTGAACTCTATATCCAGTAGTTTGCTTTCCTCCAGTTTTGTCATTTGTGATCTGTTTCTTTGTCTCCGCATTTTGGCTGCTTCCCTGTGTTGATAGAGTGGCTTTCTGTGCTAGGTGTCTTATAGGGCCCAGTGATTCAGCCTCCCCAATTACCTGAGGTGGACACTCTTGGTGCACCCCTTTGTGGGCTTTGTGCACAGACTTATTGTAGTTAAGCCTTGATTGTTGTTGGTATCACTGGGAGGAATTGACCTCCAGGCCAATTGGCTGTGGGAACCAGCTGTGTCTACGATGGGAGAACTTTTGTGCTGGAGACACCCTTATGGGTCAAGACTTGCTTCAGTGGGGCTTTGGTGCTCACTGAGTCTGCCCCCTGAGTCTGCCCCCTTATGGGTCTAAGGAGTTGTAATCTGGATGGCCCCACTCTGACCACTGGGTACACTGGCTCTTGGATCTCTAAGGAGGTGCTAATTTAGCCTCTGCCTGAGACTACCCAGCAGGAGCTACAGAGAGGTCTGCAGATTCCTCTTCTTTGTTTGGGGTTTGGAGTTTCCCAGATGAGGCCCAGCTGTGGTGCTGTGGGACCTTGGGCCTTCTTTTGGATGTTCTGGTTCTCTCTAACCCAGCTTGGTTAGGTAATTTTAGATTGCAAAGGGCCAGGACATTCATATGCAAAAGCCTCTGCTCACAGCTTGGGTGGAATGGGGTCTCAGGGAATCAACAGGGCAGAGCAAACAGCTATGGCTGATCCTCAGCCCTGCCCTAAAAGGCCCCAGGTCTCTGTGTGCCTCTGTAATCGCTGCAAGCACCTCTGAGAGAAAGCCACCCTCGAGTTCCTCCTGATGTCAGACAGTCCAGTTTCTCCCCATATGAGTCTGGGTTCCCAGAGACTTGCCGGGAACTGGAGTTCAGAGCAGTCGGGAGCTGTGTCTCCCTCCCAATTGAAAAAGACAACCGTGTCCTCAGTTCCCAGCCCTTCTGTGCACGCCTTGGTACCTCTGCACTTTACTTCCACACCTCCCCTGAGTCTCAGTGTGCTTTTCTCTTCCCTTCTAGTTGTAGAATTTCCACTCAGCCAGCCTTCTTGTGGTTCTGGATAATGTCTGTTTTGTCTTTTAGTTGTATTTTTGAAGTGGTTGTGCAAGGCAGCAATTTCAGGTGTTTACCTATGCCGCCGTCTTGGTTTCTCAAGTTCTTATGTTTTAAAAACAACAACATGAAAGACCAAACTACATTAGGGAATTGTTGTAGAAACACACTTTTCTGTGTGCTATATGTTAAATAACATGAATAAGTTGTTGATAACTTTACATCAGTTGTATTAACTTATTTTCTCATAATGAAGCAGTGTGGTACTGCATTTAAACTGTTTTCTTGATTGAAAGGACTTTGAAATGTAATTTCTGGATGAGAAGAAATTGAAGAAATTATTAGAAAGAAATTACTTAAATTTTGCACTTATTTTTCAATTTCTTACCTGATTTAGAAGTATCATTAATGAATCAACTAAGGAAGAATAATGTAGAAAATAGTTTTATAGAGAGAGACTTTATAGTAGATGTTTAGATAAAAATGGCTTAACAGAAAATAATGATTATCTGTTGGTTATATTTTGCTTTTAATATAAAGAGCTATGTAGAAATCTTGATAGAAAGAAATGAATAATTTCCCTTTTAAAAGGATTGGCATACATTTTTCAGTGGGAAAAATATGATTAAGTGTAGTGTAAGTATTTATCAAATTTACTTATCTGTATAGAAGCCTGTTCTTAGTGTTTTGCAACTAAAAAAAAAAGTCTAAATTACTATTGTAATTGTCTTGTCTTTTTGCAGGCTGAACTCACGGGAATCAAATGGCGTAGGTACAATTTTGGAGGGCATGGGGACTGTGGACCCATAATTTCAGCCCCAGCCCAAGATGATCCAATCCTGTTAAGTTTCATCCGCTGTCTGCAAGCCAACTTGCTGTGTGTATGGCGTCGTGATGTCAAACCAGATTGCAAAGAGTTATGGATATTCTGGTGGGGAGATGAACCCAACTTAGTGGGCGTAATACATCATGAACTGCAGGGTAAGGTTTTTGTTTCCTTTTCTTAAAAATTGAATGCATTGTATCTTTTTTTGAATAGTAGTAAATTCCAAAAAGGCTATTAAGACTTGCTGAGAAGAAAAATCCTGATGTCTAACGGCTGTGTCTCTCAAAGGAAAATCTTCACTCTCGCCCCTCTTCTTCCCACTCCCATTTTTCTTTATTTTTCAAATTTTATTGTCCTTTCCCAGTTTTGCTGGGAATCAGAACCTTGTGAGCCACTATTATTAAATAAGAGTTTTGTGTCTCCTGGGTGTGTTGGGTTGGAAATCCACTGTTTAAAAAATATTTTTATTGATTTCAGAGAGGAAAGGAGGGGGAGAGAGAAATAGAAACATCGATGATGAGAATCATAGATCATCTGCCTCTTGCTTGCCCCCACAGAGATCAAGCCCACAACTGGGAATCAAACTGTGACCTCCTGCTTCATAGTTTGATGTTCAACCTTTGATTCTGTTTGGGCGGGCAAAATCAACTGTTCTAAAAAGACAGTGAATTATAATTGGCAAGTCAGTGACATGAACAGTTAGTTGTTTTTTCTTGGACTGTAGCTGTGTGGTTATTGCCAGCAGAACTCTGGTGGAAAATTATAAAATGATAATAGAAACTTAGTGCAGACCTTATTGGAAACAATTATGAGATGACATTGGCTAGTATTTTGAAGAAATACTAATATAAATGATCTGGTCTGATTTTGGTGTAGCAAGTTTTCTTTTTTTTTGTTCCTGCATTTTATGTAATTAGGTGATTCCAGGAAATATTTGTCCCAGTGTTTCCTAATTTTTAACTTCTGATTACATCTGATACCTAGAAACTGAATTATTGTAAGAGTTTCATTATTCTAAGCTCTACATTTTGTATCTACTACAGATTTATAATTAGAGGAAATTTTATCAATATTTTTGAATTTCTGATAAAAGATTTTGCCTCTTTACCCAAATGTTTCCATCTCCCATGCTAAGGAATTTTTCTAAATCAAAACTAATTCTGACCTTTCTCTTAGGGCCACCTTTTATGTCCAAACTACTCTATACTTTGTTAATTTATAGTTGAAAAATTTTAGGTAGTGTTTGAAATGTTTTGTTAGTTGACATGTTTATTTATTTTTTTTAAAGAAAGGAGTAAAACTAACTGTAACATATATTGAGAGTCTATCCTAAAGTTTCTAAATTTGCCTGAGGAATTTCCTGCTAACTTTTGCTTGTTACCTTCCTGGCTTTTTAATTCAGTCACTCTTATCTGTGATATCTCCTGCCACAACAGCCAGAGGGCAGTAAACCACAGAAGACTAATTTGAGCTGTTTACCTTTTATGGTCCATTTGTCTATTCAACTCAAACCTTTCTCCCCATATTTTTAGAATACTTGGCATGTAAATATAAGAACCCTTTCTGAGTAAGATTGCTAACTTAGGTGCGTAATCAGCAAAATCTCAGAACTAATATATATCTCAGAGCTATTTCATGTAGTTAGCAGCGAACTCAGGTAAAATTACTTTTTTAATACCTGGATTTCATTGATCAGAATTTAAAAAATAAGAAACCTCCTAGAAGATACTTCTAAAACTTGTATCTGTTCATTTAAATATCAAGACATCTATTTTTGTTGCTTAAAAAATTTTTATATATGTAGTAGAGCCATATAACATTTGTTTGTTTTAGTTTTTCTCACCTTTATTTTTCATGATTCTTTTCTAACTCATTCTCCTTCCATTTCTCCACTCCACACTGATCCTTTATGTTTTAACTTTCTGATCTGATCTCTATTTGTTAAGCGCACAAATTATCATTTATAATGATGAAACAAAACCCAACTGTCTATTAGGCATATTTAGTTGATGTATAAAGTTATTTATTCATACCAACAAAGCACATGATCACCATTCTTAGAAATAATTTAAGTTATTGTGTTATTTCTCATGGACTTCGTATGTTACTGAGTTAACTAAAGATGTAGGTTATTTAAATTTTTTATAGTTGCCTTAGATTACGTATGTAGATTCATTAATGTATTAAGTATCTTTGTGGTAAAGAATTAAGCAAAGATTAACTTTAAACTGTTTTTTTTTTTTTTTTTTTAATAAATTACAGAAATAATACATTTTAATTAGGGAATTAGGGAAATAGAACTGCCAAAGGAAGAGAACAAAGAAACAAAACCTAAAGTCTAGACCAGTTTTAATATTTGGTGTTTTTATGTCTAAATGAAATTAGTATTATACTGTTTTTTAATTCAGTCCTTTTCCTTAACAGTATATTGTGAATGTTTTCTCATGAGAATAATTTATTTTTATCTTCTTTCCTATTGAGTCCAAAAACTGTGTAGTGTTTATTCCTTTCTGAGCCACCAGGAAAGCATTACAGTGATGGAACAGTTATAACTTTGTTAAGTACATTTCTTCTTTTTAATGTTGAATTTGTGAAAGTTATTTGATTGAAGCATATGAAGCATCCAATTTTGTAGATAAAGTGGTTAAAAGGGTAATTTAAAATGGTTCAACGTAATATTAGAAAATATTTGAAACTTAATTAGAAAAATGAATGGCATAAAGACAACCTTGTTTTAAGTGAGGGAGAATATGACAAGTAGAGCAATCATGAAAAATAATGAAGGATACGAAGGGAATATTTTAAATGCTGTTCATAAAATTGAGGATTTTTGGCATCTATTTCATTCTCTGTTAATATATATGAGTCATTTCATTTTGGGTAAAATAACTTGGCAGAACCTAGTTAACATTAAACATGATAGTGCTGTTATATTTGTAACATTTTCTTTTTATAGGGCCATCTTACTGTTTCTTAAAATGTGTTTTGACTGTGTTATTAGGCATTTCACTTTGTCTTTATGGTGTACCCATATAGGATACCACTAATAAACCTGACAGTAAAATATAATACCAAAGCAGTCATCTTAAACGCAAATGTATAAAGAAGCCCTATAGAGAATAATCCTAAGGATACACATGAATTGGTTTTATAATATTAGAGTTTTTGTTTAAATGCTTGAAATACCTATATAAAATAGTCTGAGAGAAAACAAACACATTTGTAGCTGATCCCTGTAACTTATTGCTGTTTATATTGTACTAGAGGCCCTGTACACGGAATTGTGCATAGGTAGGGTCTCTCGGCCTGGTCTGAGGACATCCCCCAAGGGGTCCCAGATTGCGAGAAGGCGCAGGCCAGGCCAAGGGACCCCACCAGAGCACGGTCGGGGCCAAGGAGGGACCATGGGAGGGCTCCAGGGCGTGTCTGGCCTATCTCTCCCAGTCCTGATGGGCTGGACCCCACCAACAAGCTAACCTATTTGTTGGAGCATCTGCCCCTTGGTGGTTAGTGTGCGTCATAGAGACTGGTTGAATGGTGGACACTTAGCATATTAAGCTTTTATTATATAAGATGGCCTAGTGGTACATAGAATGGGCTAGGGTTTGAATCATTGCTAGCTGTGTATTGTTGGCCAAGTTATTTAACTTAGTAGTGTGGTAGCTTCCTCACTGTAAATTGGGTTATAAGGATAAAAAAGTTAAAGTACTTAAAATAGCACAGAGAATAATCAGTAATTGTAACTATTACTGCTGATACTATAGTGAGAACAGTTGATTCATACATCAAAATTAAAACATTTTATTTTTTTACACAATAGGTCTGTTCTGTATAACATTCAGTGCTCACCAAATATTGATTTTTGAAGTATACTTTTAGGTTGAAGTAATCATTTTTGAGTTTTGAATTTTACTGTTTGGGTGGAATAACGAGAAATAGTAAAGTGTCTAAGGCATTGAAGATAACCCTGTTCATATGAAATTTGTCTAGACTTAAACTGTAAACAAAGTTTCCTAATAAATCTTAAGCTGTGTTTTAAAGGGGTGAGAACTTAAGATCTTATTTTCTTGGTTACCTGTAAGGTAGATTTGTAACTTTTCTGCCTTCTCCACATGGTGGTGCAAAAGCAGGGAATTGGCTGAACATGTTCTTCCTTGTATCATCCATGAGTATCTGTATCAATGGCTCCAGTTGGTTTGATGTAATCTCTTCTCTTGATAAGCTGATAATATAAAAATGGTATAAGACAGGCACACAAATATCTATAATGCAGAGAACACTGTAAGTCATACAGCAAAGAGAAACATAGTAGATTGACTACTTTCCAAATGGGCAGACACTCAATTCCAGGACTAATGAATGCATAAGTGTTCCATAAACTTACAGTAAGAACACCGTGAGTCTTAGTGTCAAGGTTGCCTATTTAACCTCTATTAGGCAAGAGCTGTGGTAAGTTCTGGGTATGTAAAACGAGTCCTTAGCTTTAAGGAGCTCACAGTCTTATTGGTGTATAACTAAATGAATCCTTAATTGTGATGCAGTGGAGTAAGTTATAAATCATTAAGCATGGATTCTGCATAATCATGAAATTCAACCTTGGGGAACAAAGGGTAGAGAGATGATTGGGAAGCCCAGAGTTGGTGAGGCTTACAGGTTAGGTAGAAGTTATCTAGGTTGGGATAGAAATCATCCTAGTCAGTGGAAGTAGCCTTACTAAGAGCTTGTGGGTAGTGAACAAATTATAGGGAGAGCAGGTTTGCCCAGAGCTTGGGGTATGACTGAAATAATCAGGGAAACTGAAAGCCTGGGAAGGGGTGGAGGGGGCACAGTGTGGAGTACACTGAAGCAAGGGTGAGGAATTTGGATTTAATTTGATAAATTTTGAGGCATTATAGGTCTCTGATCAGAAAAATAAAGAATTAGGAGTATCATACAAAAGATGAGTATGAGTAGGAAGACCTTAATATTGTAGTAAATTATTTTATTCTAAATTGAGCTATGAATTTAAATATTCTATTCAGTTTAAGATACAGATTTATTTAAATTTAAAAATACCAGTGATTATGTACTGAATAGTCTTTGAAATTTTATTTTAACTTCTTTCTTGACTAAATTCTTTTCCACATTTTCAATTTGAATTTTAGAGATTGATATAGTATGCTAACTTGATTTCTCATCAACCAAACAAAATTATTTTATAAACACAATTTTCTGGCCATTTCATTGCCAGTTAGTCAGTGGTAGGAAAGATATGCAATCTTGAAATGCCAAAATATTACAAAGAGCGAGTACAGACTTCTAGGGACTGGCAATGGCTTGACCCAAATCATTAAGAGTCCTTAGCCCAGAAGGAGAAGTATTGTATAAAGTCTAGTATGTACTTAGTAATGTTGGTTGAATGAATGAAACCTGTTGTATATAGTTCTAATATAACATAACTCCTAGAGGTTGACGTATAAAAACACTTAACATTTTAAATGATCTGATAATGTTAAAAGATTGAAACCTAGTTAAAACTGGCACCATTATTTTTGTTTTTAATTCCCAAGGAGGTACAAAAATCCATTTTATTTTGTGTATGTTCTCTAAAGAAAAATAGCTATAAATGTGCAATTTTATTTTAAAATTATGTGCTGTCCATTTTCATTTTAAAAGAAATTTATTTGGGGGGGGAGTGGGGAAAGAGAAAGAGAGAGAGAGAGAGAGAGAGAGAGAGAGAGAAAGAGAAACATTGATTGGTTGTTCCATTTATTTATGCTTTTATTGGTTGATGCTTGTATGTACCCTGACCAGAAATCGAACCTGAAACCTTGGGGTATTGGGACGGTGCTCCAACTAACTAAGCTACTCAGCCAGGGTTCCCTTTTCATTTTGATTAAAACAAATGAAAATTGTAATAGGAAGATATCTATCCACTTATAAAGAGTGATTGTCCAATATTAATATTAGAAATCCTAGGAATCAGCTTTGCTGTCAGTGTAGGGGCAAAATGCCCAGTGGTAAATGGTAGCTAGGTCTAAATAGTTTATAAAGTAAATGTTCCTTCTTTTTACTGGAATCTAAATTATTCGTCTTGATATAAAATTTCTGATTTTAAAGTAACTTTTATGTTCTATTTCCTGCGTTTAGTTTGAAAGAATTATTTTTCTAAATTATACAATTAGTATGATGATTACCCAAATGATCGTAATGCACTGTACTGAAATGTTAGATTTAGTAGAAAATTATAAATTATATCCTTAATGGAGAAAATGGAATAAATACTAAGATTTTGGTAAGCGATAAATTTTTTTATTGTAATATTTTGCTAAGATCAGGATGATTTCAGAAATTTTTTGTATGAAGAATAGAAAAAGATCTAATGGATTATTTGTTAACCAATGTCACTCCAATAAATTCAATAAAACATAACATCTAGAAAAAAAGATCTAATAGATTAGATGGAATAATTAAGCTAAATGTGCTTGAAATTGAGAGAACAAGCTAGAGTCTAACTTTTGAATGTAAATAAAATCGATGTGTTACCACAGGCAACTTACTGAACCATGTAATTAGTTTTTTTCTATGAAAAATGAGACATTTATATTGAGATTGTGGTGAAATAGCATGTAAAGGGCTTACATTCTAATACAGTGAAAATTAAACAGTTGGTAAAAAATTATAATTTAAAGGTTGTTGCTTTAGGGAAGTGTTAAATCTAATCAGCTGATTGGTGGGAGACATTTATGTTTTATTCCATATAGGCATTATGGTTTGATATTTTTGAATTGATATAAAGTCATCTACATGTATAAAGTAAACCTGAGTAAAACCCCCAGTAATGGAATAAGTAGTGTTGAAAATTAAACTAAAACTAGGTAATCAGCTATTTGTTTTTTTGCCCTTGATATTTAAGTAAAATTTTTGTGATAGACATTATGACTGAAATCTAAGTATTTAGCCTAAAATTTTAAGGACAACCTTTGATTCTTTCTTCCTTTGTGTATATTTTATTTCAAAATCTTGTTTTTTAATAGATAACTTTTAGAAGAGGTTCTTGTACATGAAAGTGGTGTAAAGATTTCTTTGCCCAGTAAAACAATTTCTTTGTTTTATCTCATTCAGGGAGGTTCATGTAAGAATCTGAATATGGTAAAGTGGAGAAAACATTTAGGTATTATTAGAATTTAAGAGCCTAATTAAACCTAGAAAATATATGTTTGAACATTAAAAGTGAATGTGGTAGTGATATAAAATTGCATATACAGAGAAAAACAAATTTTGCTTCAAAATTTACAAGCAAGTTTATTGCTGACATATTCAGATGGCATCAGATCAATCTTACTGTTTAGAAAATGAAATGAAATAAAAAGTCCCTAAATAAAATTTGGATTTTTTAAGAAAGGAAGAAGTTTGGAATGCTTTCTGTGGGCTATCATTCATTAAAAGGACTCAGTGAATGTCCTCTCCCATTTATACTGTTGTCATTGCAAAGCCAAAGGTAGACGGAAGTTTAGGAAAAGACCATGCATGACTTGGTGGCCCTGATCAGGAATCTAACCTTGACCTCTTGATTTCTGGGTGGATGCTCCATCACAGAGCCATACCTGCCAGACTTAGATTCTTTTTAAAAAAACACTTAAATGCTAGAAACACATAAGCATGCTTCTTCTTCTCTCTCCTAAAAGATCCCAACAATTTAGCAATTTGTCTTAATCATTAGAGAATTATGAAAATTGGATTCTGTTACTTTAAGTATTTCATGACTGAGCTTCTGTCCTGATGTTGTTACCTGAAGAGATTTTCATTGAATATCATGGCAAGTAAGTGTTCGATAATTTTCTTTAAAACTCTATCTAAATATTTTTGAACAATTTTTCACAAGTACTGGACCACATACCTATTTCTTGTAAACCTGACATTGATAAAATAGATTCTTTCTATAATTGGGTCTTGTTTTGATCCTGGCTCTTTCAGATTGTGATTTGGCAGTGAGTTCAGCAGAATAAGCATTATCCTCTTGAGGCCCATCTAGGATTAAACTAAAGGGCTTCCACAATATCCACATGATCACAATTAGTTCTTTTTTGTGTGCTGCGATTGTGCAACTGAATATGAGCTGGTTGCCAGCTTATTGTGGTAGAATAATACCCTGCAGTTTGTAGATAATCATGCAGCAGAATTAGTTTCATTGAAAAAAAATTAGGAATAAGATAAAAATTAGGTAAAGATGATGTGTTTTTGTGTTGGAAAAGATTTTGTGTACATTGGTAAAATGAAGGTTAGAGTGATCACAAATCTGTTGTAATTTCTTCCTCCTGTTTCATGTAATGTCATGTAGAATATCTTCTATTTCACAAATTACTTTTATTTATGACTTTGCTAGCCTTGGTTGGGGGGAGGCAAGACTTTTTTTGCTAGTCCTTTTTTAAAAAAATACTGATTTCAAAGAGGAAGGGAGAAGGGAAAGAGAGATAGAAACATCAGTGATAAGAGAGAATCATTGATTGGCTGCCTCCTGCATGCCCCCTACTAAGGATCCAGCCTGCATAGGTAATAATGGACTTGTTTTAATGTAAGCAATCTTTATGCTTGCTTTTATTATTTGCTAATCCTCACCCAAGGATA
Source organism: Murina feae (assembly GCA_004026665.1). Classification (NCBI taxonomy): domain Eukaryota; kingdom Metazoa; phylum Chordata; class Mammalia; order Chiroptera; family Vespertilionidae; genus Murina; species Murina feae. The sequence continues at coordinate 5,780 of PVJC01005471.1, read as the reverse complement.
TTTTCCCATTGATTTTTAGAGAGTGGGAGGGAGGGGGGAGAGAGAGAGATATTGGCTGCCTCCCCAACATGCCCCAAGCGGGGCCATGGATCCAGCCTGCAACCGAGGTATGCGCCCTTGACCAAAATTAGACTCCAGACCCTTCAGTTTGTGGGCCGTTGCTTTAACCACTGAGAAAAAACAGCTAGAGTGATGTTTGCTGTTTTTAGAGGACATGTTATTCACATTGAAATATATTTAGTCTAAAAGAAAAATTTAGATACTCTTAATTCAGTTTCAGGCAATATATTTTAAATTTTTTAAAAATGTAGTCTAGCAGATATTAATAATGGAAAGGATGTCTGCTTTGGTATTCTTGGAGAAATTACACACAATTCTGATTGCATAGGGAGGAAATCATATTTATTGACAATGACTCTTATTATGGAAAAATCTTTCATGCCATTTATTGGTTTCAGGAAGAGTGCAACAAAGAAAGAGGGGCTCCTGACTTGGGTAGCAAATGTGGCTGGGGTAGTTATTCCCATTGCTCCAGTAAAAGCTTCATTAACCAGAATTCAGTTTGAGCTCGCAACAGATTTAAATGTACATTTTCCCAGTCCCCTAACTTGTCCTCCTTATACCCATACCATTTTACAAGTAAAGGTTAAATGGCTGAAATATACCATTATCAGTGATGAGTCCAGACATGCATAGATATCACTTTGCTTCCCAGTATGGTTGGGGCAGTGAGCTAGAAAATACTAAGGAGGGACAAAAATATTTTCATGTGATGTGCTGGGGTCAGTATTGATTCAGCTCAGTTGCCCACACATTTAAGTTTATAGTATTGTGTAACAATGATAAAACAAGGCTAAGAAGGATGTTTGTAAAATAATTTTTTGAGCTTTATGAAGTGTTATCACTGTATTTTGATCTTTCATATTTATAATTAACATGGTATTCAGCAGATATTTATTGAGTCTACATTGTGTTAGGTGCTATGCAGAATAGAGAATCAAAAACATACTGTTTTTCAGAAGCTGACAGTATCATAGGAGATAGCATATGTACACAGAGCATTATTACAGATGTCTTAAAGAGATCCACAGTATGATTGAAGTTCTATGGAAGGAGGCAGAGCTTTGAGGAAAAGGTGATTCTTGAAGTGAGCTTTTAAAGAATGGGTAGAATTTAGCTATTTGGATATATGACTATATCAGGGCAAGGACATTTTACATATATGGAATTGCATATGTAAAGATATAGAATAGGAAAGTTTGAAATATTTATTGGAGTGAGAATTAAAGGTGAGAAGTTGATTGAAAGTGCATATTTTGTGCTAAGACATTTGTACTTATTAGGTAATTGGAGGTTTTGAGAGTTTTTGAATAGGTCTAGATGGGAAGCTCCCTGCAGGCTATAAACAGCCTGGATGGGCAGGACCTGCATGTGACTTTTGCCTATCATTGTATTGCACATATTTGTTGAATACATTAATTAATAAATGAGTCAGTGTGATAGAGTTTGTGTAAAGATCATCATTCTAGTACTGTTGTGTACTGTGAAGTCCTCTCAGTATTCTGGATCACATAAAAAAACATGCTGTTGTCATAGGAGACTGTTCTAAGTGGAGTATATGACTACATTTCTTGATGAATTGATTTCCTTTTGACCACATAATTGAAAGGAAGTAATACAGTTTTCTTCCTTTTTTACAGTTGCTTATTTTCTAATAGTCTAGAACTTAATTTAAAAAGTTTTATTAAAATTATTTTTCATAAATTATTTTTATTAGTGTTGTAGGTAACAGGTAGATTGAGCAATTGGCAAAAGTTTGTGTTCTAATTGTCCTGTAGAACAGGGGTTATGGAACAGTGTTATTTATGGGTAAAAGAGTGTAATGATATTTATATGCCAAAAGCCTTATTAACTTGTAAATACATCATGGATTGAATGACCTTGGCTTTCCTACTTATGTTATAAACTTAGGGGCCTGGTGCACAAAAATTTGTGCACTTGGGGGTGGGGTTCCTCAGCCTGGCCTGTGCACTCTCACAGTCTGGGACCCCTTGGGGGATGTCCACCTGCTGGCGTGCCTGGCCAGCCTGGGTGAGGGGCTGATGGCTGTTTGCAGGCTGGCAAACCCCCCCAGTGGGGACCCTCACCCCATGGTCAGCCTGGGTGAGGAGCTGAGGGCCGTTTTCAGGCTGCCTACAGTTCCTGCAGGATTCGGGTCCCTACTAGGGTGCCTGGCCAGCCTGGGTGAGGGGCTGAGGGCCATTTTCAGGCTGCCCACAGTCCCTTCAGGGTTCAGGTTGCTACTGGGGTGCCTGGCCAGCCTGGGTGAGGGGTTGAGGGCTGTTTGCAGGCTGGCCACAGCTCTCATTGACCCAAGGTCCTAGTGAGGCTGGCTGGACGCAGGTTTCTGGGGTTTATTTCTCTTCTATAATTCAAACTTTGTTGCCTTGAGCGGAGGCCATAGCCTACCTAGGCAGGCAACGAAGCCTCCTGTTTGCTTCAGCTCTGTGGCTTCTATAATTGAAACTTTGTTGCCTTGAGCGAAGGCCACAGTCGGCCTAGGCAGACAGGAACCTTAGCTTCCTTTATTGCCAGGGCAAACCTCCTGCTTGTTTCAGCTCCATGGCTGCTGGCCACCATTTTGGCTGGGTTAATTTGCATACAGTCGCTCTGATTGGCTGGTGGGCGTGGCTTAGGTGTAATGGAGCGATGGTCAATTTGCATATTACTCTTTTATTAGATTAGATTGGCAGCTCAACACCAGAGTTGATATTTGCTGTGTATAAATGATTATGTTGCTTTGCTAAGGCTCTCTGAGAACTACATGGTTCACTGTAGAAACAAATGATGGAAAGCTGTCATTGAGCTTTCTCCTTCTGACCCTGAAATCCCAAATTAATTACTACCTAATTTAATATCAGGGCTAAATACACTACATGATAGAATGAGTTAGTATATGATTTAGGCCAACATTTTCAATGAAATCCTTAATAGATATTTTTTAGTGTTAGTATGCTTTTTCTATTGTTATAAAAATAGCCTTTTGGTTTCATCTACTTTCTAAATATTTAAGATAGCAGGTAGTAGTTTGCAAGTTCTGTAATTTTAAAATGGCATTTTCCCAAGACTGTTAGCAAAGTTGATCTGTTTGAAGAGTCCTCCCATCATTAGTGAATCAAACCTTGTGACCAGAAACCATCTATCATTCTTTTTTTCCATTGGTGACCTTAGCTCAGCTGGCTTTCAGCAGAATCACAGGTCATGGATTGTAGATTATTCCCTCCTATCCACACTCATATATCCAAAATGGGACAGAGGCCAGGAAGAAACTTACCATTCTTTTATCTTTTACCTTTGAAGAGCTAGATACCATAAGTGAATGCTAAGTAAACAAAATAAGACGGAGTGTTCATATTGTGCCTCTTTTTTGTTCTCATAGAGAAGTCATTTAGGTTAGCTCATCTTTTGTTCTTATCTATAGTATGGAGATTACAGCTTTATTTTATGATGTAACTTGCAGTGAATATGAAAAGCTCATAGATTTAAATGTTGTGTAAATGCATTTCATAGTCATATGTTTCCTTTAATGAATGCCACACTGTCAAAATATTTAAATCTTCATCAATTTATTTTACAATTCATAGTTTTGGTAATAATTTCTAACTGTAGATAAAATTTGACTTCTTTTTTCACCTGACATCAGTATAGTCTTAATTAAATTATATAGACATTTGATTTTTAAAAATGGTCTTATAATTGATCATTTTCTGGCTTTAACTGTGCAAGGATAATTGATAATATCTACTAGTATGACATTGCTCCCGAATGGATTTTTAGAGTAAAAAAGTTAAAATGATGTCTCAGTGTTGTTTCAAATAAGGAATTATGATTTGATCCTTGAAAATTATACTATGTGTGTGGTATATGCTTATTATCAACTGACCAGAATGTTTTTTATTATTACATATTTCAGACTTTGTAGGGATATTTGATGAGCAAAGGTTACTATTCCAAATTCATCTTTCATGCCATATTAAGGCTATTTTCCTTACCACATTTGTTTTTTTATGTGCAGAATAGTTTTATGCTTATTGTATCTAATTTTATAGTAAAATAAACTAAGAATACATGATGGTTTGAAATACTTATATATGTTGAAACTAGAAACCAGATAATCATCAAATATTTATAATTCACTTCTTAGGTGCTAGGCATCATGCTATCATGCTGTGTGCTTGATAGTCATCAGACTTGGAGTGGAAAGTAGTTTTGAATTTATTTATTTATTTTTGAATCTTAAATGATTTACAGGGAGAAATTTAAGATTTGCTGATTCATTTTTGCACCTTTTGTGTTTATGAAATTCATTTTTATGTAATAGGTGGGATAGATTTAGTAGTCATGAAATAAGTAAGTAGCAGTCTTTACCATACTGAAACTTAATTTAACTAACTAGTTGAACACTAGAGGGACTTCAAAGTAATCACTGAGTTTAGTCTAGTAATAATATATTCATTGAGATGCTTTATTCAAAGAGCAGAACCACACAGCGTTTTCCAACTTTTTAGTTTTCTCAAGGTTAAGTATTGTGTCTAAAAATTTACCTAACTTATTTGATTAAATTAATTTTCAAGTATATGGACTACAAAATTTAATCTTTGCCAGTTTTGGTATATCAAAGCAGGCTTGACTGGTTATAGCCTCTTCTAAAACCCAGTCAATGTATTTAGATAGCCTGCTGAAAGAGAGTGGAAAATCTGGATGTTGGCTATATAAATAATCAGTTTATAGTTTGTTTTTTAGTTTGTTTTTGGAAGTAAAAAAAGTTTGGGAAAAGCATATTGTCATTGGAACAATAATTCAAAATATTTTATAGAGGTTATAAAATTATTCATGATTATTGGATATGTATTTTGTGAAAAGATTTATCAGTTTATAATAGCACTAACAGCTAAGGTAATCTACATAATGTAGTTTTAGTCTGTGTAGGTAGCTTATTTATATTTTTGCTATTTCACATGAAAAGCTATTTGGCAGCTAAAGTTAATTTTAGAGCAGCTTTCTGGAATTTAGTCTTTAAGCATTAAAAGTTTGAACACTTCTTGAAAAAGAATTGTAGTTCAATTTTGGTATTAACATTAGACTCTAAAAAATAATTTTGCCATGGAAATAATATAAACTCTAACCATAAAAATTTGAAGTTATATGGATACAATAGATGAATGCTCTGAAAGTTTGGTTTAATGGTTATCTAGGGATTTTAAGTCAGGTCACATTATGTTTGTTTGTTTTTTTAGTCATCACCCGTGGATATTTTTCCATTATCTTTTAGAGAGAGTAGAAGAGAGAGGGAAGGACAGAGAAACATCGATGTGAGAGAAAAACATCGATTGGTTGCCTCCTGCATGCATCCTGACCAGGGCCCTGGCCGGGGCAGAGCCTGCAACCAAGATATGTGCCCCTGATTGGAATCAAACCCAGGACCCTTTGGTCTGTAGGCTGACACTCCTGTCCCCTGAGCCAAACTGGATAGGGCAGGTCACATTATGAACATAAAAAAAGAATCAATTTTTATATTCATACTAGGGGCCCGGTGCACAAAAATTTGTGCACTCAGAGGGTGGGGGGTCTCTCAGCCTGGCCTGTGCCCTCTTGCAATCTGGGACACCTCGGGGGGGATGTCCACCTGCTTGGCATGCCTGGCCAGCCTGGGTGAGGGGTTGAGGGCCATTTTTAGGCTGTCCACAGCCCCTTCAGGGTTCGTACACTGGGGAGTGGGA
>PVJC01005470.1:0-58929 GCA_004026665.1 Murina feae | reverse complement strand
GACGATTAGAGCCAGCACCAGCAGTAGGTGCAAGTGGTGGCTGCTGCCCCAATGGCCTCTCAGGAGTAGAGGGAGGTGGAGAAGCCCTGAGGGGTGATCAGGACCAGTGCCAGGCACCAGCAGTGGGTTGCGAGCAGGGTCGGTGCTGGCAGTGGGTGTGAGAGGCAGCTGCTGGCCCCAATCACTCCTCAGGAGCAGGGGGAAGTGGAGAAGCCCTGGGGGGTGATTGGGGCCAGCACTGGCAGTGGGTGCAAGTGGGGCTGGCACTGGCAGCAGGTGCAAGTGCTGAGCAGGACCATGGCATGTGGGAGCAAAGAATTCTCAGTAACCACCAGAGGCTTGCCCCAATGACAGTGCCTGGTGCCCCTTCTTGGTCTGGCGCCCCAGCTCATCTGCTCCACCATCCCGCCATGGCCAACACCCACCATGTTCTGTGCTCTGCAGCCTGCTGCAAAAACCCACCACGTTCTGCACATGCCCCCTGGTGGTCAGCGCACATCATAGCAATTGGTTGTTCAGTTGTTTGGTCATTCCACCACTCAGTCTATTTGCATATTAGGGTTTTATATAGGTAAATATTTTTTAATGTTTTATTTAAAATATTTTATATTTTTAAAGTATTATTTTAAGGATGGGGGAAATAATAGTATTTTCATTTTACAACCCATTCTAATTTTGATGGATTAATCAAGTTGACTCTAAGTGATAGATAGTAGATATAAGTAAAACTTTCTTTGCTAAAGATAAAGCCTTATGGAATATTTCCCATGAATTGGGCCAATTAATGGCCCTAATAACAGTTACAAATCATTTTGCATTAGGTGGGTTCTACTTATTTGCTTTCAACAAAGGAATTGAGTTGTCAGCTGCTACAACATTAAAAACAATTTTTGCTGATAAACCACTATGTGAATTTTGGCACTTTGAAAGAAGTTCAAAGAACTGAGTCATTGCTAGCATACAATTCCTCCCATTCTTATATGCATGAACAATCTGTTAAAAAAAAAAAAAAGAAAAAATTGTTAATACTGCCCACTGTTTTGTTCTGCCAATAGGTAACATTCATCCCCAGATAGATCAACAGCCCCAAAAGTGCATCTCTACATTTAATATTCATTATCAAAATGTTGTGCGGTTTGATCAAATATGTATTAATAACAAAGGTAATGACAACTTAAATCAAATTAAACACTTTTTAAACCATTACAGCCTTACAGCTACAGGAAACTAAAATTGTTAAATTTATATACATATCTACGATAAGAAATAAAGCAATTAATACAAGATTTTTCCACCATAAATACGTATTACAATAAGAAAAAGTAGGAATAGAAATATTTCTTTCAAGGGAAAAAGAAGGATGTAAAATATCCCAGCTATTAAGGAAGAGTTTCCTCACATTTGTACGAATGAAAGATAAAAGAGTTTCACATCCCTGTGGCATTTACATTCCACTGAGTACATTTAACACAGTGATATTCAGGTTTTATTTTAAAATGTCAGATATACAACGAAATGAAAAACCTTTCCATTTAAAATTATGAGGCACATTTAAACATTCATCTAAAAGATGAGAGAGTGTTTTTAAAAATTCTTTTATGAGCCAAAAAGGTAACTGCTTCTGCTGTAAACTCTATAGAATTTCTGACAAGTGATTTTTTTTTTTAGTCGAGTGGAAAATAGTGCTTAGAGTCCCTTAGAACAATTAGTAGGAGAAGAATCAAATGCGTAGGGCAACCATCTTAGTACAACACTTGTGAGAGTGCATGAAACTTCGGGTGACCTTGGGCAGTGATCTCAAGTTCATAGGGTGTGGGCTGGATTCTGAGGAAGATCCTATTAGTAAAATAGCCTGTTTAAAAGTTTCAGCAGGTTTGGGTACTAAATTAAAAGAATCTATGGGCATAAGAGAAAAGGGGCAAAAGATCCTATGAGCAGATATTAATTTATGGAAGGATGTTGGAGAAGGCCATTTGCATTCATAAGACGGGAGACGTGTAAGAAGAAGTCAGAAAACTGTTGGGAGATCAATGACCCTGGGAAATGAAAAACAAGAGATTGTTTTTTTAAAAAGTAGATCTCAGTTCATATTTCTAAAGAAGAAGAGGGGGGAAAAAGGAAGAGATGCAATTTATACAAAACAAAGGGATAAATTATATTTTAAAATGTTTAAATCACGCAGGAATAAAAGGGGTAATGAAAATAATTTCCTTTTGTTAAATCATAGGCCATGACTGAGAAAAGGAAGGATGGGAAATTAAACAAAAACACACACACACCTTTTTTGGTATTCATCTGACTTCACTGGACTATTTCAACTGCCATATTAATTAGACTCTCAGCAATGATTCAGTAAGTGCCCACTGTGTGCAAGGCACTCTTTGGGTACCAGAAGGGTACGTGAGCAGGCACACATTGGTCCCAGCCCACAAGTTGCTTAGAATTCACAAAAGCAAAAGAACATAAAAATCACTAAGCTAGCAGATTGTTGTGTACAAACAAGAACCTCAGCAGAGAGAGAAATTGATTCCAACTTGGGTAGGCAGGGAAGAATTTATTCATTTACTCATTCTTTCCATAAATATTCATGCACATGCTCCGTGCCAGTAGAGACTGCTCGGAGCATCAGGGACCCTGTCCCCATGCACACTTCAGGCCTGGTGGCTCACAAAGGTGTCTCCTGACAATGTGGATGGCATGTGAAGTTTGCCTGGCTCCCAGGTCATGGCAGCCTGCAGTTTGAAGCAGAAATATGGTTGCCCATTTGCATGCACTTCTCTTTGGCCATGAGTTGACCAATTCCTTTTTTATATTTAGCATTACCTTGTAAAAGAATGAAGTCCACTGTCTTACTGTGACATTCAAGGCTTTTCCTATTTGAGCCCCAATTTCACTTCCAGCTTTGCATCACTCTTCCTCAATACCTACCCTTTCATTTACTCGATGGCCTGTGCCTCCCCCTCTGAAAACACCCCATGTTGCTTTAGATCGCTGTTCCTTAGCCACTCTTGTTTCCTCTGCCTGGAATGCATCTTTTTCTTCCTGGCCTTGAAGAGACGTTGCCTTCACTTCTGTTTCCTGAAATCCTCTTCATCTGTCCATTACTCTCAATTCACAGTCCAGCTCTTCCATGAAGCTTCCCAGATCCTCCAGATCCAAACCACTTCCATTACTTCTTCTGTCTGCCTGTGCCAATCATGTCTTCTCTTGTGCAGTTTCCAGGTATAATAGTAATACCTTCTTTTGAATCCCCTCCAAAGTGCAAATTCCTGGAGACAGGTTGTATCCCTCCCATTGGCACAGTAACATATAGGAGGGCCGTGGGAAAAGTTTGTTTATGGAAGTAAAACACTCAATTACTGAACATGATGTGTAGACTTATATTTGTTGATTACCAGCACCTTATCTGTCAGAACCCTAATCTCTCCATCATTCCCAGCACCAGCTGGGACACGGGGTAGATGCTCATTAAAGGCTTGGTGCTTGTGTCTGAATGTCAGGTGTGGCTGAAGAGGCCAGATGAACAGCTGCTTCCCAGTATGTTCGCTGACATATAATTGGTTTTAGATCTGGCATCAGTGCTAGCAGCTCTAATGCTATTTTCCTCTCTTAGCCTCTGCTATATGAGACATTACAGTCTTTATGCAAAAACATTCGACCGGTACTTGCTGCTGCTGTGGCAGCTTCCCAGTAGCTCCTAACTGGACTGTGGGATGAGAAACAAGTCTCCCCGGCATCATTTAAGCATTTTCCATGCTTGCCTGATTCATGATTGCCTCGATCCAAGTAGCTACTCTCTGCAGCATTTGCAGGTCACCATGTTCTCTGTGTTTTGCGTGTATTCATTCATACTGTGATGATGTCACTCCAGGTCAAGGCCCTGGCTTTGCTCCAGGATCTCACTGCTGATGAGCCTGGTTTTCTGTTTAACCTTCAGGAGGCCCTGCAGGTGATATGGATCTAAGTGTCTGAGAAGCCCCCGTGCATAAGGAGCAGATTTGGGCCTTGCAGCTGCTCCGCTCACAATCATGGCCTCACAGATTGTGAGTTATAGCTGGATCTTGACACCATGGTGACACCACCCTCCTTTGCCCGCCTCCTTTAAATTGTGCCAGCCTTCCTGATTTCTACTTCCTCTCCGATTCACAGATCAATGGACTTTGTGTTCTAGCAGCAGCATTATAATAGCTTTCAGCTCTTTGCTCCCAGTGAAAATATTTGTCTGTATTCATGGTAATTTTGGGTGTAAGTCTATAAAGAAATTTTTTATGTGACTTGGTGTCAATCTATATGTATGCATATAATTAAATTTATTTTTATTTATAATAAATTTAGCACACTGTAATAAAGTTAATTTATAACAACATCTATGTGAAGTTTAATTTCCTTTCTAATTATTTTATTGATTGAATTTAGAGAGGGGAAGAAGAAAGGGAGAGAGAGGGAGAGAGACTTGTTGTTCCACTTATCTATGCATTCATTGGTTGCTTCTTGTATGTACCCTGACTAGGGATCGAACCTGCAACCTTGATGTAGCTGCGCTCTAACCAACTGAACTACCTGGCCAGGGTTTAAGTGAGTTTTAAATTAGTAACATAATTTCCCAAACACTAAATGAAGCAGAGCCAATGTTTGTGGCCCCACCTCTTTCTATGAAGTGGAAAGGAGAAGAGAGAGACCCATCAAGATTTATGGAGCATCTCCTTTGTGTCTGTTCTCTCGCTGAATACAACAATCACATGAAGTGGGAGGTGAGAGGTGTTCTGCTCATTTTAAGATGACAAGCTGAGGTTGAGAAAGTTTAAGAAGCCACTTGTACATGGATAACTAGAAGGTGAAGGAGTGTGCATTTCATTCTTGGGTGATCTAACTCTGGCACGCATGCTCATTAAACTACCTCTCAAAGTGGGTTTATTATGAGGATTATGACTAACCTATTTCTCAGAAAATTATTATCTGCTCTTAATTGGTAATCGATTCCTCAACTGCTCTTTCATCTGCTTTAACTGTGACCCCTGCTCCTTCCCTTAGTGAACTCTGGTTCGCCATTTAGGAGTTCACTCAAAATGTGACTTCATTTTCGAAGCACCTCCTGAACCATATCCCACCTCTACTTTTGACAGAATTATTCTGTTCATCTGCTATGCACGTCCCTGAAAATGTGCCTTAATTTTAGCAGTGTGCTACAATTAGTCATTCCTGCCTCTCTCTTCTCAACCATGTACTTTAATCACCCTGATATCCCATGTCCAGCATGGTGGCTGCTCTCAGCCTTTGCTCAAGAACTCCTTATGAAAGAAGTAGTTGAATGAATGAATTTTGATGATGCAAACTGACTCTCCCTAAGGAAGTTGAAAACTAAATTAAGTAGTAAAATCCTGTGCCACTCCTCCTCAACTCCATATGTAAAGTCATTGTCAATCTCTGTGACCATGAGCATCTACCAAGATAGAGGTACAGCTCCTCTGCAGGGAAAAGCTTGGGAGCTTCCTGGGGACCAGGGACAGGACATGAGAACAGATGGTGTTGATGTGCTCACTGAAGGGATGCCTGTTTCCGGTTTGTGAATTCTGGAATTCACTTTGGCTCAGTGTATTGACCAGCATCTGTACAAGATACTCTCACAAATGACCCAATGTCTTTGTTCGAGAAACACTGTCCTGAACCAGTTTAGACCTTGCGAAAACCCATTATGTTCCTGATTATATGAAGTGGTGCTATGGAAATCTTAAATCAAAGTAAACTTAAAGTATCTGATTAGCCTGACTGGTATGGCTCAATGGCTGAGCATCAACCTATGAACCAAGAGGTCACAGTTTGATTCCCCATCAACACACATGCCCAGGTTGAGGGATCTATCCCCTGTGGGGGGGAGGGGGTGTGCAAGAGACAGCCAATCAATGATTCCCTCTCATCATTGATGTTTCTATCTCTCTCCCCCTCTCCTTTTCCTGTCTGAAATCAATAAAAAAAATTTAAAAAAAAAACATTTAAAGTTCCTGATTACAAAAGAAGATCAATTCCCCACTCTTTGGTTTAATCTTGTTCCTTCACCCTTTCCCAGTGGGTAGTTATTATATTGTAGGAGTGCCGTGAAGCTTATATGTTGTGAAGTATACATGCCTGCACAATTTCACATGCACTGATATAGACAGGCCTGAGTTATAAAAAGATAGAGCCAGAACTCTATGTGTTTCATTTGCAGTTCACATAAAGGCACTGAGGCTCACTGAGTTTAAGTGACTTGAATTAGACAGTGGCCACGTAAGAATGGATCCGTCATTGCGCTTTGAGTCCTGGATTCATTGTACCTCTTAATGGCTCCTCCATGTTAGTCCTGCCACTTGTTGGTCGGCCTACTCATCAGGGCCTCTGGGGCCCCTAGTCCGAGCGCTTCAAAAACTGCTAGCTGCAGAGTGAGCAGCTTCCTGGTGAGGGTGCCAGTAAGCTGAGTTGCACAAGGTTTAAGCAGAGGCGGGGAGAGGAGAAAGAGGTCATGGGAAAAGAACACTGAGCCAGTACTATTGGCTGGAGCAGTAATCTGGTGTCACATGGGTGGGCAATCACGGTCTACCAAGGCCAGTGATACTGATCCGAACAGGAGAATACTGAGCCCAATTCCTGATTTTGTGGTAATTCAGTGTGAGAAATCGGTATAACCGTGTCTTTCAAAGATCCATCTTGTACCCCTGATTTGACTTCAGGCAAGCAATCATAGAAGGAAAGCTCTTATGTTGTCTTATGCCATGATTGCATGGATACATTTTATAGCTGAAGATGGAGCAATGAAAAGAAGCCATGTCTTTGGCCTTAAACACCTTTTCCTCATTCCCAGACCTGTGCCCCACTTCACAGTCTCTTAGCCCCTCCTCCTCCTTCCCAGTGTGGAGCCCTTGCTGTGACTAGAAGGCAATGAGGCACATTGTTGTTAATATCAAAAACACCGGGCATTAAGCCTGTTAGAACACATGACACCAATAATTAAGCTTTTTAGAATTCCATAAACCACACAGGAAGATCAGTTGACACTTTTTAGTCACAAGTTATATTCAAATTAGAGCTTTATTTAGTAGTCTATTTTCATTTTTTTAATTAAGCATGTGCATTTTACCTGTTGGTTATTGATGATAAGAACGGCTAAGGCATATTAAAAGTTTCAGCACACACTATGATTTTTCTTCCTCTATTAAATCCATAAATAGCAGCCATTTGGCGTGCAGACTTTAATAGCAGTAATTATAAGAACTTATCTCTATTGAACTTTTTTTTACAGGTGAATCCTGTCTTGTCAGATGAAAATTTTATCTGAATTATCTGATTTTTTAATTTTTCCTATGTCTTTATTCTCCTTGCCAAGAAGATAACAGTACTAGTGAGTGGCAACAAGCTGAGATGAGAAATCACCTTCTGATCACCTTTCTGCCCTGAGCACATGATCGCTGGAGACTGTTTAATAACCTGGCGCTCTATAAATCCCAGGCTGTGAAAAGGGAGCCCTGTTATCACTTTGACCTAAGCTCATGCCAAGCATGCATTTTACTACAGAGACCCGATGGGCCCTGAATGCCATGAGTCAGAGGACCTCCCCTTGGCTTAGGTGAGAATGCCTTTCCTTGATGGATGGGAGTAATTGCACTGCCCACCTTATTTTTTAGAGACTAATCCTATAAACCCTACTTGCTTTCCTCTTTCTTCCTGCCTCCACCTTGTCTCTGCCTCTAACTTCTTTCTGCTCTGCCCCACTAACTGCAAAAGGTTCTGACAACTGACTGCAGATATGCTCTCTCATTGGTCCAGTCCAGAGCTGTTGGAATGTCCTCACTGAAGTCTTGTCTCCGCTGGTCTCAGGACTCTCCAGCCCACTGTGACCTATATATACTCTTTCTTCTTTCATCCTGTCTCTGTTGAGCCAGGTCTTTCTCAAAGAGGATAATTTTCTCTTTTGTTCCACTAAAATCCAACTTGACAGTCTTCATAATAAACTCAGAGAAATCCTATGGAAAGAATGATACTGCTGACATGTAACTTAGAAGGCCCATTACTCATAATTTCAAATTCTGTGCTTTCTAAAACATTTAACATATCCAACGACTCTGCATACACAAAAACAGCCATACATTCAATGTGTGCCCTGTGTGTCTGGCTCTCTGCTGGACGTTAGGAGTAAAGCCAAACACAAGATAAGATTACTGCCCACTAAGAGCTTAGAGTCTGATGGGAAGGCAGACACTCCATGCCAGCTACAGTACAATTGATTGCAATTGTGGCAGGTGCTACAAAGGGAAAGTTCAGAACACCATGAAAGTGTCTAAAAGTGTCTAACTATCCAATAACTGAAGGTTTCTTGAGTGCTGACCATTTATCACTCAAACTTCACACAACCTTTCAAGATAAGGGCTATTACTACTTTCACTTTACGGAGAAAGATATTAAGGCTGAAAGAACAATCAGCCTAAAGTGAAACAGCTAATGAGGATGTACTCAGGGTTTGGACCCATGTTTGTGTGACTCTAAAGACAATATCACTAGTCCATGTGTACCCCTGCCTCCCATGGAAGGAACAGCTATGTTGAAGGAGAGAGAGCTCCCCAGCCTGTCTTAGCTGATATAGCCACCCAGCAGCTGATTGGAAATGCAGATTCTCAAGACTCAGGCTTCACCACACATCGGGGATTGGAGTCAAGGTCCCAGCAAGGGTTAGCTCAGTGAGTCAACTCTTTTCTCACTGTATGTGAGACAGGTCTCCTGTTAAACTCTCAAGGGTGGGCTCTGGGATTTAATCCTGGTTTGGCTCTGTCATATATTTGACACTGGATATTGTAAACGATAGTGGAGCCACATTGTACAAGCTGGGAAGGGGGTTAAGTAGAAATTTTGTTATTAACTTTGAGAGTGGTTCATGACAATAACTTCACATGAATTTGTGCTGGGGGCTTAGTTAGAAGGCTGAAACAAACCTGCCAACAAATCACCAAACCTAAGGAAAAATATCTTTTCTTACTGAATATCATTTCCCACTTAGTGATTATGTTAAAGGAGAAAACTCTTAATACATTATAGAAACATCGGACTGAGGATATACGTCTGCAATCAGGTAAAATTTAACTTGACTTTGCCTTTTCATTGTATTGCTCCACATTATACACTCTTTCCTACCCCAAACATCCTACCCCAAACACCAAATTCAAGCCCATAGATTTTCCCTTTTAAATTTGAAATCTAAGTAAATTCTATGATGAATCTTATCTTAATTATAAATATATATTTCCTTATAAATAACAAATACATTTATGTATAATATGTAATTATAACATGATTTGTTGTATTATATATTATGTTTGATATATAGGTATAACATAACATGCATACTATATATGTTATGTTGAGTATAGTCTCTAGATAGATAGCCTCTTAATTCACTTTCATTTAATAGTGACCAAAATATGCAATGAGGATAGTTTTTTTCTCAGGAAATTCAAGGACATTTTTTCTCTTCTCTTTTTTCTACAGTAGCTCAGCCTGCAAGGTTTTCATGTTCAATCATTTATTCAATAAATATTTATCGAGCACCTACTACATGCTAACCAGTTTTCTAGCAAACCACAAAACAAAATCCTGCCCTCATGGAATTCAGCTGTGACTATGATGTTTTTGCTCAAAATATTCTACCATTTCTTAGATGTTCAGTGAATCTTAAAAGTCTTGTAATTGCCTTTACACAGGCAAGTAAATCAAGTAAGACGGGTTTTGGAGTAAAGTTTCATGTTAGGCACGAAATTAAAACCACGAAGTATTAGTTTAAGTCCCTCATGAAAGCATATAAATATTATGCCCTTCACTGTTGGAATGGTTAACCAATCTTTCACGTGTCATTTTAATGTTTCATCTTCACATTGAACTTTCATCTCACAAACTAAGAATCACTGCAAAGATTTCCCAGTCTTAAAAGGAAGCAAATTGAATACTTTAAATAATAAAGAATTTTCAATAAATAAGTAATAAGTAAAATAAGTTAATTTGATCAGAAATAATCCTCTGTGTTTAAGACAACATTTACTAGTGAGATGACCATATGCAATTAACATCAATGTACCTTAGAAGTTTTCATGAGGGAGATAAGGTAAAAACAA
Source organism: Murina feae (assembly GCA_004026665.1). Classification (NCBI taxonomy): domain Eukaryota; kingdom Metazoa; phylum Chordata; class Mammalia; order Chiroptera; family Vespertilionidae; genus Murina; species Murina feae. Next base: position 48,799 of record PVJC01005470.1, on the reverse strand, counting down.
GGGTAAGCAAGGAGGAAACTAACTTTCATTGAGTACCTATTACATGTCAGACCCTATGTTAGGCCCTTTGCATTCATTAGCACAATGAATTATTTGCCACGACCTTATGAGTTGAGAAGGAGAAAGCCAATATTAGGCTAAGAGAGACAAATGGCCTCTCTCAAATTATAAAATCTGATTCTGTGATCTTGTCTCTTCTAATACACTTCTCATACACTCTTCAACAATGTACTTGCCTCCATATTTAGTTACTTTAGAATAATGTCCATTAAGAAATTGTGTTCATAATCTTACCTAGATGGCTTTTGCTAGAGAAAATGAATGATTTTTTCTCTTCTGGAAGCTAAATGCTTCTGTAAATTTAACACAAATGCAACCTTAGAGGAAATAAAAAGTCTGGTCTTCTGATTTAAAAAAAGAAAATACTTCATGGCACTAAGATGGACTTCTGAGTTTTGTATTGCACACACTTTGTGCTCTGGGTAGACCAATTCATCACAATTAACAATAAATCAGTTTTGAGAGAAACTCACTGAGTTTTCCCACACCTTCCTTATTGATTGGTCTCAGGCCAATCTCAACTTCATTTGGCTGCTGCCTTTGATAAGTAACCAAATGAATCAAATGTGGAGAAAGTAGGACCATCAGTTACAAGTGAAATTTGTGGGTTCATGTTTGTGGAATAGATACCCACACCCCCCATCTCAGTCACGTATGACTATTTAACAAGACATCCCAGAACTTAGTGGTGTGAAGCAACAACCATTTTATGATGCTCATGAGGTCTGTAGGTTTGGCACTCAGAAAGGGCGCAGTGCAGAAGGCTCCCCTCTGCTCCACTGTCCGCTGGAACCCCTGCTCAGTGACCTGCAAGGCTAGAGGTGACCTGAGTGACTGAGACTGGGGGATCCACTTCCAAGATGGCTTTTTGGCTCCCACAGCCAGTGCTGGGCCTACAATCCTGAAGGATGGACTCCACTGGACTGAGAAGCTGACACGTGGTCTCTCTGACATTGCATTATGGGATAGCCAGACTTCTGTCATGGTGGCTCAAGACTCCAAGAGCCAGTGCTCCCAGTGAACACAATGGAAGCTGCAGCCTCAGAATTCCAGGCATCCCCTCAGTGGCACTGCATTGGTTGGAGCAGCCACACATTCACTGAGGGTCAAGGGAAGGAGACAAAGAACCCACCTCTCAATGGAAGATGCTTTGAAAAGTGATCAGGCATGTTTTAAAACCTCCACACCCCATCATTTTAAATGTCTTCATGAAAATGTAAAACCTAATGAATGAATAGATGTCAATTACTTAAATATTAATAGATTAGGAACCCAGCACATGATTTGAAATCATGAGGCGCCCCCTCCCTTGAGTCACTGGTCTGGCCCTACCTCCCTCTCCGGCCCTTGAAGCAGCCGCAGCTGCTGATGATCAGGCCCTCCCCCAGCATAGATCCCTGCTACCCTGCCCCCAACACTGTGCATGCAACCTCCTCCTGTCCTGTCAACTCGTTACGATGTCCTGGTTAATTACCATATTTCTCTATTATATATATAAATATATAGATTGTATATATAGATGACCAATTATTTATGGACTTTTCTTAACTCAGACTGCCACATCCATTTACAGCTAGGGTTCAGGATGTGAAGAAGGGGCCGCACACAAATGAAAACACTAGACAAGAAATATTAATTTAGAAGGCATGGGGGGCCAGGCAGAAACTTCCCTCTAAAGTTTGGACAAGCTCACTAAAACCCTGGACCTGTCAGCTTTTATTCACTTGAATACACATTTGCCCTTTTGGAATGCATACAGGCATATCAAAGGTAAAGTTTGGTAAATAGTAAAGTGATTATCAGATTAGGGAATTCCCTTCAACCACTGAGCCCACAGCAGGGCAATATTATGCTGATTTTCATCCCTGCTGAATACCAAAGCCCATTGGCCTTCCAATGGGTCTTTTTACATAAATGCTAACTACTGTTGGTTTTAGCCTCCAGCATCAGACCACATTTCAGGAAAGTGGATATCATTCAACATTTTGCTTTAAAGATTATTTCCAATGTTTATAAGAGGTTCTCTTCTTTTCCCCTGGTCTACCTTCAGTTCTTTCTTCTGTGAATTTTCTTTACCTAGTGATGTGCTAGGTCACATAATGTTATGGAATTCTTCCTCTTTCTTGCATGGTAGAAACACTGCAGTTGTCCGTCAACAATGGCTACAGTTAGACCACTGCAATGTGACTTGAGGATCCTGAGGATCAGAAACTTTCAAGCAGTATCTGGTACTAAACCAACAATTGTAATTCTTGTAAAACCACTTTTTTTATTAAAACAATTGTATACTTGTTTACACTAATGATCATATACTGAATATACTTTAGATTTTTTTCACGCTCTTTTCAGATTTTTAATTCCATTATTGATATCTTATCTAACAAAAGAGTAATATGCAAATTAGGCATCACTCTGTCACAAGATGGCCACCTCATGGCCACAAGATAGCGGTGCCCATAACCACATCCTATCTAATAAAAGAGTAATGTGCAAATTAGGCATCACTCCATCACAAAGATGGCCACCCCCATAGCCACAAGATGGCAGCGCCCAGTCTGGCTCAACCTCGTGACTGAAGTGGTCAGGCCTGTTAGCCAGGCAGATGGCAAGGGAGGCTGGTGGCCCAAGGGGTGGAACAGGTGATCAGAGGGGGCTAGGGGGTCCCCTTCCCAGGCCAGAGGCCTTCGCCAGAAGCCTCAGATATAGACAAGGGTGGAGCCAGTGATTGGAGGGGGCAGGGGCAGAGCCAGGGATTGGAAGGGTATGAGGGTGCCCTACCCAGGCATAAGGCCTGAGCCAGAGGTCTCAGGCCTGGGCAGGGGCAAGGCTGGAGATCGCAGGGGCCTGGGCTCCGCAGAGCCAGCAATCTGAGGAGCAGGGGCAGAGCCTGCAATCACAGGGATCTGGGCACCAGTGGAGCTGGCAAAGCAGGGGTCTTGGGGTCCTCTGCCTGGGCCTGTAGCCTTGGCCAGAGGCTCAAGGGTGGAGCTGGCAATGGCAGGGGTCTGGGGGTCTCCTGTCCAGTCCTGCAGCCTTGGCCAGAGGCTGCAGTGGGGCAAGGGCGAAGCCAGCAATCTCAGGGCCTGGCAGGGGTGGAGACTGTGATTGGAAGGGCAGAGGCGGAGCCTACAATGCAGGGGTTTGGGGGTCCCCTGTCCCTGTAGCCTTGGCCAGAGGCTCTAGTGGGGCAAGGGCAGAGCCATCGATGGCAGGGGGCAGGATCAGAGCCAGTGATCGCAGAGGCCTGGGCTCTGTGAAGCCGGCGATCAGAGGGGCTTGGGGGTTTTCTGCCAGGAGCAGAGCCAGTGATCACAAGGGTCTGGGGACCCCCTGCCCAGGCCTGCATCCTCGGCCAGAGGTTACAGGCCTGGGCAGGGGTGGAGCTAGGATTGGAGAGGCAGGGGTGGAGCCAGTGATCAGAGTGAACTACAGAGGAAACACCTTTTCTGACCACTCATTGGCTAAGCTCCCTGTATGCCACTGGTAATATTCTTAGTAACTTGGGTAATAAGAATCCAAAAAGGCGATCTAGGGTTTTTTCACCACACTCCTGGAGAAAAAAAAAAATGCAAGTCCACTGCTGGAGGGCTAAGAAAAGTCATATCCTGCCCTAGCTGGTTTGACTCAGTGCATAATGCCTCAGCCTGCTGACTGCAGGGTGTGGGTTCAATTCTGACCAAGGGCATGTACCTAGGTTGCAGGCTCCTCCCTGGCCAGGGCCCAGGTCAGGGCATATGCAGGAGGCAACCAAAGTGTTCCTCTCACTTTGATGTTTCTTTCTGTTTTTCCCTTCTCTTCCACATTCTCTAAAAATCAATGGAAACATATCCTCAGGTGAGGATAAAAAAATTATAATAAAGAAATGTCATATCCTATGAAAGACACATCTTGAAAATGCCTAAAAAAAGTTGTCATTGTTTTCATGGTGAAGGGGTTAGAGTCCCGTGTTGATGAAAACACCTTGGTGGCTGTGGTGACTTGCAGTGGCTGCAGCAGTGGGGCGATGGGGTTGGTGGCTTCCACTGATTAGCCTGGTTGCCTCCCACGAAGGGAGGCCAGACTATGGCTTAGGCCCACTCCCCAAGGGAAGCAGGAAGTAGGCCTAAGCTGTCAGTAGGACAGCCCCTGAGGGCTCCCAATTTGTAACAGGGGGCAGGCTGGGCTGAGGAAACCTGCCCTCGGTGCACTAATTTCGTGCACTGGCCCCTAGTATATCCTATCTAATAAAAGAATGATATGCAACTTAACTGTCACTCCAGTATAAAAATGGCAGAGCCCATAGCCACAAGATGACAGCATCCAGTCCCTCTCAACCCCGCCAGAGTCCCCCAGTCCAGGGGAGAGGGCAGCACTGAGAGTTGGCAGCATTAGCGACTTGACGCAATGCTGCCCAGAGGCCCTCCTGACCTTTTATAAAAACACAAAAACAAATTCATTTGCCATGGAGTGGTCCCCCATACACACACCTGCAGCCTCAGGGTCTCAGTCTGGAAGCACCCAAGCCTGCACAGAGAGATCCCCTCCCAGGAGCAGCCTCGGGGACTCAGTTTAGGAAGTGCCCACACCCCCACAGAACAACCCCCTCCCAGAAGCAGCCTCGGGGTCTCAGTCTGGAAGGGCCCAAGCCCCCACAAAGAGATCCCCTCTCAGGAGCAGCCTCCCCTCCGGGACTCAGCCTTGGAACCTTGCGCATCCCCAGGAATGATCCCCCTGACACGCACCTGCAGCCTCAGGGTCTCCGTCTAGGAAGCCTCCACACCTATCCTGGGAGAGTGATTCTGCCCCACTGGCAACTGCAGGGAGTCAGCCTCAGAATTTTCCTTGCCCCCAGCCCAGTGATTAGAGCAGGGAGGTGGGTATCTGGGCAAAGCAGCCCATCAAACTTCTCCCATTGAGAAGAAACTTGAGACTGGGTTAGGGAGATAGATGGGTTTTGTTTAAAATTTTTACAAACCACAAAGGAAATGTCTGAAGTGGATTTCACATCAGAAGTAACTTACAACTAATTTCTGAAGGCAAACTGCTATATGGCAGTTACATTACTACAGAGTACCCCTTTGTCCGGAGGTCTCCACAGCAGCAGTGTGGGTGCTCCCTGCCCTGGTTCCTCAGCACCTTGGGCCGGGCTTGAGCCCACCCAGGAAGGCCTTTTTCCCTACAGTTTTCACCAAGGCAGGCAGGTTTTGTAGATATAAATAAGAAGTGCCCATGCACAAGTCCTGAAAATGCTGAGGCCGGCAGAAATGACAAATAAACTGGGAAAAGAGCAAAACCATAAACACCATCAATCCCAACATAGATCATCTTTTTCTTCAGATGATGGTGTGTTTCCATCTTCTTCGTCTTCTGGAAGCGAGACAGATTCAAGTACTGATGATTCTACCAACAGAAAAGTTAAGAGAAAGAGAGGACAGAAAAGGAATAAAAGAAGAAAAGAAAAAAAGGACAAAAGATGAAACATCAAGAAAAAGAAAGAGAAGGAAAAAAGGAAGAAACAACCACATGATATCACCTTTCCAAGATCTCATGAAATTCCTATTTAAGGAGTTTATTTTATGACACTTTCAGTTTACATTTACATTTTTACTGGTTTGTCAAGACCACAGCAGGTACAGTGTCCAATATGTTAAAGAAAAAACCCTATCTAATAAAGAGGGAATATGAAGGGGAGGGCAGTTAGGGGCGATCAGGCTGGCAGGGAATAGTTAGGCATCGATCAGGCTGGCAGGAGAATGATTAGGGGTGATGCGACTGGCAGGCAGAAGTGGTTAGGGGTAATCAGACAGGCAGTCCGGTGAGTGGTTGGGAGCCAAATTGTGAGAGATGTCTGACTGCTGGTTTAGGCCCGATCCCACTGGGACATCCCCTGAGGGATTTCAGATTGGAGAAGGTGCAGGTTGGGCTGAGGGAACCCTGCCCAATGCACGAATTTCCTGCACCAGGCCTCTAATATTATAAATATATATATATATATATATATATATATATATATATATATATATATACAGAAAAATAGCTCCTGCTACCACTTACTACTCCCTGGTATTACGGGAGTATAGGCACACTTAGTGAGTGTTAAGGCACTGCAGACAGAGGTGAGTAAAGGAAGTATTTTGCTGGGAAGAATAGGCAGATGGTCTTATTTTGTGATAGGAGAAACAAAAATGGTTTTAAAAGTTTTGTTGTAAAGCCTTTAATAAAACTGTTTGAATTAGTCCGGTGTTGTTAGTTTTCTTAATTATGGTCTGTGTTCCTTGGGGGAGTGGGATCGTGGAACAAGGTTTTGTCCTACAGAGCTCTCCTAATTTTAATGTTCTTTATGTTAATTGATTTTTCCAAGTTGGAGTCTCAATTTTCTTTATAATGGCTTCCTAGAAATATAGAGATTTCCAGAAAATTATCCCTTTTTGAGGCTAAAGGAGAGAGGCTTTTGTTTTTTCAAAGCACTTTTAGTAGTTCCTAACCATTAGTGGAGAATGCTGCTATTCATTCTGAGCCCAACCCCAGAGTGTGTGGTAGAAGAGAAATTACCCCGGTGAGTTCATCTGAAAGCTCACTGAAAACTGCTTTGGTGCTTTAACGGTTCAACATCCAAACGGATCATTACCATCAAACGCTTCTTGGCGTCTTTCAGAACTTAGCACTAAAAGCTTCTTCCAAATAATTGCATGCCAAGGAAGCAAAATTTTAATTTATGGACAGCAGTTGGTGGTGCGTAGTTGCTGATGTTCCTGGGTCATTTTGCTTACTGTTGATTGGGAACTGGTACTTAGGGGTCTTCATTCCTCCATGTAAATTTCGTTAGTGGATAATAAGTTCTTTCCTTTCTCAAGCATGGTCATCAGACCCCTGGTTTTTCTCTTCCTTGTGGGCCCATACTTGGCAACCCAGTCAGGCCATGAAATCCTAAAATCATGTGCCAATGTAGATCTGCCTAGGAAGACTCCTTTGGTCTTGCAAAAAGTTAAAGGTCAGAATAGAATTCATCCCCTCCAAAGGCAACCTGTTACCCTGATCCAAATGTACTTCCTCCCAGCATCACTTTACACATGCTTGCAATGAGAATCATTAGTATTAAGAGAGAACCGAATAACATTTTGAGGGTTTTCTAAATGGGACCTGACAAAGTATGGACTCTGAGTGATACTGAAGTGACAATATAGGTGCATCGTTTGTGACAAATGTACTAATCTGGTGGGAGATGTTGATAATTGGAGAGGCTAAGCATGTGTGGGGGCAGAGGATATATGGGAAATCCCTGTACCTTCATTCAGTTGTGCTACAGACTTAAAACTGCTCTAAAAAATTGTCTATAAAAATGGGGGGGACCTTACATATTGTTTTCACACCACCTGATTCTGAAAGTCATTTCCTGTATACTCCTGATGACTTTGAAATGTTACGCGAAGATGAATTCCACTTGTGCATAATAGGCTATTGTGAAATAGCAGCTCAAATGAACATCTTTGTAGAAATAACAAAAACCTTTATGCTAGAGCATCTTGCCTCTACAGGACATTCAATTAATTATGAGCTTGGAATAAATAAGACTTTTTTTAATACCTTGACATTTATCTGGGTGCACTGTTTTATAAACAACATTATTCACTCACAGTCTTTTGGTTCTATCTTTATTGCATGGTGATCCTATAATCCTAAATGATAAATTTCCACATGAAGAACTTGGCAGGTTTACTGTTAAATTTTGTAAAGATTTAAAATTTTACCTCACCTTCTTTAGTTTACCCTTCTCTATTCTCTTTCATCCACTTATTTACTAAATTCTGTGTTAAATGTTCAGTGGACAAGAAAGGATTTTAGTGGAATGTATATAAAGTTTAAAGAATGGCATGCAATGAACACCTTTGTATCGTGTGCTCTTTCCTAATTCTATTCCCTTCTCAAGTTCCATGGTTTAGAATTGAATTAATTATTCTCGTTTTTGTTTTTATTGTGGTACCATGTGTTTATACCTCTAAACAATGTATCTTTTAGTTCTGTGTGTTTTTTAAGTATACACAGATTAAATTATACTATAGGTATTCTTAGAGACTTGCTTTTCTCACTCAACAGTATACCCCTGTGATTCCTGCATGTTATTCATGTAGCTGAAATTCATTAAGTTCTACTTCTATATAATGTATTCAACAAATGTATGGCTACACCAGTATTTATTTATAATTATATAACTAAATATTGAGTTCTCCAGGTTTTTTGCTATCACAGACAATGCTATCACAAATAAGACTTATAAGTCTCTGTTGCATAAGAGTTTTTTTCTGAAATATTCCTATTCCAGGAGTGGTATTTCAAGTTACAAGAAATGCATTTCTTCACCATCACTAGGTAAGCCAAAATGTTTCCCAAAATGATTGTACCAATCTATATTGCATCAGCAGAGATGTGATCAAATGGTGTCAAATTGTAAAATACACCAATTTGGTTGATACAAAGTGGTAAGTACATCAGTGATATTTTAATTTATTTTTTTCTGTATTTTAATGATAATAAGAATATTTTCATATGTTTGTCATTGGCCATTTGACTTTCTTTTAAACATGAAGTGCCTATTTTTCTACTGAATCATTAAAAATTTTTAACAATAACTTTTATTGTATGAAATGCACTTGTACAGTTTGATCAATTTTTACAATGTATACACCACTATAACTACAATATGAAGAATATTTTATCATGGCAAATTTCCTCTCTTCTTTCTCAGTGAGCTCCCCATCTCAGAAGCAACCACTGATCTGCCTGCTATCATCGTAGATTAATTTTACCTGTTTGAGAATTTCAAATAAGTGGAATCATTATATGATAGATACATTTTTATGTTTGGCTCTTTGCACTCAGCAGAATGTTTTTGAGATTCATTGGTATTGTTGCGTCTCTCCAAGAATCAGTCTCTTTTATTACTAAGTAGTCTGTTTATCCATAGTCCTAGTCATGGACATTGCAAAGATTCCAGCTATGGCTGTTATAATTGGAGTTGCTAGGAACATTTTTGTACAAGCTTTTGGTAAATAAGTGTTTTAATGTCCCCCTTTTCTAATTCTAACAAACATCCTGGGTTAGTTTCCATTGATGGAATAGTCTTCTCATTATGAGTTGTGTTTTCCTGCCTCTTTGCATACTTGGTAATCTTGACTGAATGCCAAACATTACAAATGTTACCTCGTTGGGCAATGGAAATGCTTGCATTCTATAGCTTTTCTTGAGCTTATTCTGTTATGCAGTTAAGTTACTTGAAACAGTTTTCTCCTTTTGAGTGTCACTTTTATGATTTGTTAGGCAGGCCTAGGCTAATTATTTCTCTCTACCCAGGCAAGCTCTGCCTAAGTACTTTACCCAAGGCCCCGTGAATTATGAGTGTTCCTGAGGTGGCAGGTGGACACAGGCATTGATCCCAGTCTCACATGAGGACCAGTTACTATTCCCCCTAATCCTTTTGCTGGTTCTTTCCCAAAGCTACTGAATTTTGGGTAGTTTCCTCACACATGTGCTGGCTAGTGGAGCAGAGAGCTCTGTAGACTCCCTGGGACCTGTCTCTGAGCACTCTGCCCTCTAAACCCCAGATGCCCTGTGTCCCTGGCCTCAGCTCCAGCTCCCCAGCTCAGAAAGTCCACTTCAGTTTCCCCTCCCTGCACCACAGCCTAGCAATTCTTGTGTGTTTCCCATCTCTCGGAGATCATTGCCCTTCATTCCCTGATATCCAGTGTCTTGAAAACTGTTTTTGTTTTTGTTTTTTTTATGTATTTTGTCTTTGGCGAGTAGAGCAGTTGGGGGTGGGGGTAGGATGGTGGCTGGATTCAGCGGCAAGATTAACCTAGTCCCTGTTACTTCACTTTGACCGGTCAGTACCAATGTGTTGTATGTTTACATGACACTCTGGGAGGATGTTACCCTCTAGGGTAGGAGGCCATTGTTAAATTCAGGATATATGAAAAGCATGCCTTTCTTTATAATGTAGGGAAAGTGGGCAAGTAGGGGAAGGGGTGGAAAGAAAATCAGAATACACCTGGATGGCACACTCCTCAGGCTACTCAAGAGTGAGGAGCATAGCAGGGGCTGCTGGCTTTCTCAGCCTGAGTCCAGGAAACCTCCCGCTCAGCATCTGCCAGCATAAGTCATTGTTCTGGTCCTCGCTGAGGCTGGGGGGCTTTGCTGGTCCATTAGTTAAGAGCAAATATAGTTGGAAAGAGAGAATATCTCATTAAAGCTGAGCCCATGCTGGGAGTTAAGCTTTCCTGGAGATGTCAACCTATTTGAATAACAATGTTTACTGGGTGTCTTTATGCAAAATTGGCCCGTACACCCCACAGCAGTGTTGGTGGTGGTCCCCCCTGATGTAAGAGGAAGGGTTGCAGTGAGCAGGCTGGTGAATTGGGGGATTCTCTTCCACGTAGGCTTTGTCAGAGGGTAATCCCCATTCTACTGAAGAGAAGTGGCCTCCCAGACACAAGCGGCTCAAAGAGGCAGCCCTGTACATGACTCTGGGCTGTGTGCATGCAGAATTCCAGCAGCTCTTTCAGTTCTGCCTCAGCCCCCAGTCCCTGACTATCCCACAGAGTCCCAACTCCTCATCCTCCTTGCTCATCCCAGCAATGTTAGAGGAATGCTGCTACTTGCCTTTGACAGCTTGAGTTAAACCAAGGACACTAGGATCCTAATCAGTCTCCCTAACACTTTGTGTTAGAACATAGAGGACAGTGTATACAGTGTCCAAATGTTTAAGGGGGAAGGCGACCACCGTGCTCACGCACATGCCGGACTCATGGAAACCATTTCATTTTCATGGCTGTGTCCCCCTTTCCAATCGCCAGGTAAAACTAGTTCCTGTGCAAACACTTTCCCTTCCTGCCATGTAAAAACTTTACCTCTCATGCTTGCTTCTCTAAAAATGGTCTTTGAAGGATTCAGGTAGGTTTTGCCAAGGACATTTGAAGTCCAGGTTGATGGCAAACACTGGACATCAGTGTCATTGGGTATCTCAGTCACATGCTCCTGAGACGTCCCCAAAACAAGAGTGGGTCCCCATGGCTGCAGAGCCAGAGCAACTGGAGCAGAGCAGTCACACAATGCCCAGGGACCCGCTGTGCCTTAAGGCTGAAAGTTTTTCTGCAGACCTGCAAGGTGTAACAGCTGTGTTTGGAGTAGCTCAGTCTGGAAGCCAGTTAGCAGCGTGACAGCTGCTTGATTAAAGAATGAATACTGTTCAGTAGAACTGAGGCATACAAATAAGAAAAAGGAAAAAAGCAACTAGGTAAATTCTTTTTCCTTCTCTGAGGGGAGAAAGAATGTCATTGACCACTACACCAGTAAGAGGTCTTTCCCATTTGCTGCCAAAGTATCAAAATGTCCTCCCTTTGGCTCATCCTATCCTACTATTGATGCTTCTGGTTGCAGCTTAATCGTCACATCTACAGAAGAGGACTGGCCCTCACACTATGGATTATCTCTTTCTTCACATCATTTCTTCATATACATAATGATGGTGAAGCATTTTATATTTTAAACTACGGGCCCGGTGCACAAAAATTTGTGCACTCGGGTGGTCCCTCAGCCATACCTGTGCCCTCTCACAGTCTGGGACCCCTCTGGGGATGTCCACCGCTGCCGTGCCTAGTCAGCCTGGGTGACGGGCTGAAGGCCAATTTCAGGCTGCCCACAGCCCCTTCAGGTTTTGGGTTCCTACTGGGGTGCCTGGGCAGCCTGGGTGAGGGGCTGATGGCTGTTTTCAGGCTGGCCAAGCCCTCCAGTGGGGTCCCTCACCCCATTGGGGTGTGGCCAGCCTGGGTGACGGGCTGAGGGCTGTTTTCAGGCTTTCAGGCTGCCCACAGCTCCCACTGACCCAACGTCCCAGCAAGGCTGGCTGGAATCAGGTTTCTGGGGTTTATTTATCTTCTATAATTGATACACTGTTCCTTTAAGCTGAGGCCTAGGCAGGTAATGAAGCCTCCTGTTGGCTTCAGCTCCGTGGCTTCTATAATTGAAAGAATGTTGCCTTAGTTAGAGGCTCAGCCAGCCTAGGCAGTGTCCTCCATCGCTGGTGCAACGGAAGCTTGCTGTTTGCTTCAGCTCTGAGGCTTCTATAATTGCAACTATGTTGCAATTATGTTGTCCTGAGCCGGGAGAAGCCCAGTTGCCTAGGCAGACAGTTTATTCCTGGTGCAACAGAAGCCTGCTGTTTACTCTATCTCCATGACTGCCGACCTCCATCTTGGCTGGGTTAATTTGCATACAGCTGTTCTGATTGGCTGGTGGGTGTGACTTAGGCATCCCATAGAAATGGTCAATTTCAATATTTCTCTTTTATTAGATTAGATATATCTTATGCTTATTTTCATTATATCATTAGAATATCACAGCAACCATAATTAACCTATCTTACAGAAAGGTATACCGTAAAGAATTAAAGTTCAATTACTAAAAATATTTCATAGAAATATTTTAATTTTGTTATAAAAATGTATTTAGAAGTTTTTAAATTTCAAACACATTTCAAAAGCAGATAAATAGCTCCAAAAATGTCACTACTGTGACTGGCTCTGTTACCGTCTGGTTTTGAATTTCTCTAAAAGAAAGGACAGAGAACAAATAAACAGGCTCAGGGCAGTGGTGAACTGCTCTGCTTTCTTTTCTAGGTTAAAATTTTTCTGTTTCTTTTGGAAGTATGTGTAATTTTCTCTTAGAACTTTTTGTCCCTATGTACTTTATTTTACTTGCACATGAAAACATATTATTCTGTTCTTTCTTATCTGCCTCTCATGAAAAAATACTTTTTCTTTTTCCTTTGGGTTCTTTTGTTCTGTTCTTAATGTGCCAGATATAGCACTAAGCACTTCACATGGATGTTCTTCTTTAATTTACATGCCTATCAAGTAAGTATTATTAATCTCAATTTTATTGAAGACAAAACTGATGTTATAAGAACTCTAGTGCCATGGGTGAAATTTTTATTTGAATCTCAGAAGTCTGACACCAAAGTCTATATTTTTAAAATGGCATACTATAAATTTTGGAGATTAAACCCTTATCAGAAATATCATTGGCAAATATGTTCTCCCATGCACTGGGATTTCCTGTTGTTTTGTTGATGGTTTCTTTTGCTGTGCAGAAGCTTTATTTTCATGTAGCTCTATTTGTTTATTTTCTCCTTAGTTTCCATTTCCCTAGGAGCTGTAATAGTAAAGATATTACTACAATAAATGTCTGCTATTTTGTTTCCTATGGCTTCTTCTAAGATTTTTATGTTTTCCCATCTTACACTTGAATCCCTTATCCATTTTGAGTTTACTTTTGTGTATGGTTTAAGTTGGTGATCTAGTTTCATTTTTTTGCATGTATCTTTCCAATTTTCCCAACACAATTTATTGAAGAGACTCTTGACTCCATTGTATGCTCTTGCCTCCTTTGTCAAATATTAATTGAGCATAGTGGTGTGGGTCGTTTTCTGCGTTCTCTGTTCTGTTCCATTGGTCTATATGTCTGTTCTTATGCCAGTACCAGGCAGTTTAAGAACAGTGGCTTTGTAATATAGCTTGATATCTGGTATTGTAATCCCTCCAACTTTGTTCTTCTTTCTCAAGATTGCCACAGCTACATGGGGTCTTTTTTTTATTCCAGATGAATTTTAGGAGAGTTTGTTCTAGGTCTTTGAAGTATGACACTGGTATTTTAATGGGGATTCCATTGAATTTATAGATTACTTTGGGTAGGATGGACATTTTAATAATGTTGATTCTGCCAATCCATGAACATGGTATATGCTTCCATTTGTTTATGTCTTCCTCTATCTCTTTTTTCAGCATCTTATAATTTTCTGAGTATAGGTCCTTTACTTTCTTGGTTACATTTATTCCTAGTTATCTTAATTTTTTTCTTGAAATAGTAAATTTTTTTAGTTTCTCTTTCTGTGATAGGAACTCATACAATTAACAAAAGGAAGATAAACAATTCAATGAAAAAAAAATGGGCAAGGGACCTAACTAGACATTTTTTGAAAGAGGACATACAGAAGGCTAAGAGATATGTGAAAACATGCTCAAAGTCACTAATCATCTGAGAGATGCAAATCAAAACAATGAAATACCATTTCACACCTGTCAGAATGGCTATCATCAACAAATCAACAAATGACAAGTGCTGGCGAATATGTGGAGAAAAAGGATCACTTGTGCACTGCTGGTGGGAATGCAGACTGGTATAGCCACAGTGGAAAACAGTATGGAATTCCTTCAAAAAATTAAAAATGGAACTCCCATTTGACCCAGTAATCCCACTCCTAGGAACATATCCCAAGAAAACAGAAACACCACTCAGAAAGGATATATGCCCCCCTGTGTTCATAGCAGCACAATTTACAATAGCTAAGATTTGGAAACAGCCTGTGTCCATCAGCCAATGAGTGAATTAGAAAACTGTGGTACATCTCACAGTGGAATACTACACTGCTGTAAAAAAGAAGGAATTCTTACCATTTGCAACAGCATGGATGGAACTGGAGAGCATTATGCTAAGGGAAATAGCCAGTCAGAGAAAGATAAATATCACATGATCTCACTCATTTGTGGAATATAATGAACATCATAAATTGATGAACAAAAATACAGAGATAAGGAAGCATTGAACAGACTGTCAAACTTCAGTGGGAAGGCAGGGGAGGGTTTGGGGGGGCGTTAAGCAATCAACCACAGGACTTGTATGCATTCATATAAGCATAACCAATGGACATAGACACTAGAGGGGTAAAGGCATGTGCTAGGGAGTGGGGGAAGCTGGGGGGAGGTGAAAGGGGGGAAAGAAGACATAGGTACTACTATTTGTAATACTTTAAACAATAAAAGTTTTAATGGCATACTAAAATCTGAAATTTTTCTGCAAGTGTTGGAACTTATTTCCTCCTTCATACCTGAAATTTGTATTTGTTATAGAAAATTGTATTCCATTACATAGCAAAAAAAGAATAAATGCTAATTTTAAAATCTTTTTCTCCTGTGTTTCAACACTTCTTCTGTATGCTTTTGAATTACTGTATTTCTCAGTTGCAAAATGAGACTGAAAAATATGCTTTGGTCAGAAACAGCCATTTTGGTCTTATTCTTGTGTTTCTGTTTACAACAAAAATAATCTTAGCTCATTTACTCTGGGGTAAATCTAGATAAAGTTTTGTTGGGATGTTAGTACTGATTTACAATTCTAGTGTGATTTGCAAATATCCAAACACCTTGGATCTGTGTGGCTTTAGAAACAACTTCTATTATGCATCTCCTGAAAAACATACCAGTCTAAGGCTCAAGAGAGCACATTCTGGATTTTGTTTGACTTCTACATTTCTTTCACATCAAATGTATCCTGTCTTTGGAATTTATTGAACACAACAAAGTATTCCAAGGACTGCCACACTGGAGCTCTGTTTGGAAAATTCCACTACAGTTCTGACTCTAAGTAGGCATTATGGCATTAGGGATCATTGACTGGCATCCATAGCCCCTAGTGGGTCCCATTTCAATTGTCTACATTTGTTTAATAGAATTCTAGAAGGATTCCCTGCAAGGTTATTATCCACTGCTTGGATGACTTCTAAAGTCACTTCTAACAAAACCATTTGCTTATATAACTTACTTTACTTAATAATTTTCTCTCTACATTTTGTATGCATCTATTTCGTTGAAAAGTGCATTAAATTTGTGGGAACATTCTTATAGTTTAAGTCTTCATCTTTATTAATTAACTAGGGGCCCAGTGCACGAAATTCGTGCACGGGGGGGGGAGGGGGTTCCCTCAGCCCAGCCTGCCCCCTCTCATAGTTTCGAACCCCTCAGTGGATGTCCTATGATGGCCCCAGTCTGCCAGACGCCTTGTGTGTGTGTGTGTGTGTGTGTGTGTGTGTGTGTGTGTGAGACCACTGGGGACCTGCCCCCAACCGCATCTGAGGCTCAGAGCAGTCCTCCTGTGTGTGTCTACCTGCTGGGGGCCTGCCCCCAGGCTTGGAGCAAGCACCCCCTCTATGTTGATTTCTCAAACTCTTGCCCTCCCCTGCATGTTGTTCTCTTTTTTTGAGCTGTGGCCAGGGCTGGGTGCTGCCTGCCTCCCAAACTTGCCTACTGCCTATCTTCCTCCAGCCACCAAAAAGCAAGGAAAACCCCACCTCGTGGTCAGGCCAGCCTTTTCCTGCTCCCTGATCCCCAGAAGGGACTTGGAGAGCCGCCAAGCAGGCCCCCAACCCCCAAGAGCTTGCTTTCCTGCTCCCCAGTGCCCCCCAAAGGGCCTGGGGAGCCGCCAAGCAGGCCGCTGACTCTTTCCCACTCACCGGTCCCCTGCTGCCTTCCTTTCCCACTCCCCGGTGCCGCCAAAGGGTCTGGGGAGCTGCCAAGCAGGACCCCGGCCACTTTAGCCTTGCTTTCCTGATCCCCGGTGCCCTGCAAAGGGCCTGGGCAGCTGCCAAGCAGGCCGAGATCCCCTTTGCTGCCTCTTTCCTGCTCCCCGGTACCCTGCAAAGGGCCTGAGGAGCCGCCAAGCAGGCCCCTGGCCCCCACCGCCTCTTTCCCGCTCTCCAGGCCTGGGTAGCCGGCAAGCAGGCCACCAACCTTGCCGCCTCTTTCCCACTCACAGGTCCTGGGTCCTGCGCTGTTCCGCCCTGCAGCCGCTCTGTGCACTTGGGAGGTCCCTCAGCCCGGCTTGTGTCCTCTCACAGTCTGGGACCCCTCTGGGAATGTCCACCTGCTGGCATGCCTGACCAGCCTGGGTGATGGGCTGATGGCTGTGTGCAGGCTGGCCAAGCCCCCCAGGAACGTCCCTCACCCCATTGAGTTGTGGCCAGCGTGAGTGACGGGCTGATTGGCGCTTTCAGGCTTTAAGGCTGCCCACAGCTCCCATTGACCCAATGTCTCAGCAAGGCTGGCTGGACACATGTTTCTGGGGTTTGTTTATCTTCTATAATTGATACACTGTTCCTTTAAGCTGGCCTTCTAATGAAGCCTCCTCTCTGCTTCACCTTGCGGTGTCTATAATGACACAATGTTACTCTTAGGCCTGCTGTTATTTTGTTACAAACTTGTGTTTTGCTAGAGCCACTCCTGCCGCAATGGAAGCTGCCGTTTACTCAGGTCCATGAGTGGCGGCTTCCATCTTGGCTGGGCTAATTTGCATACAGTCGCTCTGATTGGCTGGTGGGCGTGGCTTACCCCGTCTCAGAGAAATGGTTAATTTCAATATTATGCTTTTATTAGTTAAGATTAAAAAATTTTTACTGTGCTAGATAAGACCAAAGAAAGCAAGACCATGTCCTCTCCTATTAAATCAGATCACTTTATTGTGTATCCCTATAGCATCATATGCTTTTCCATTATAACATGCATCACACTTTGCAGTTATAAACAATTAAGACAATAGATTTGAGATCTCAGTTTATTTCTAGAAGCAGTGTGGATGGAAAAAGAAATACATCATGATTGCCATCCTCAGTATAGAAAGAAGGAAAATCATTCTTGAAACCACTTAGTTAAATATTGTGAGAAATAAAGAGATGGAAAAGGGAGAGTGGGCAGCAGGAAAGGAAGACTCTCAGTGGACACTGGCCTTGGGGGAAGATATGTTGAAGAACAGGATCAGCAAGAAAGACAAGGAAGAAAGACCACATGATGCAGAGATCAATCCAAGGACAGCATAAAAGTGGAGATTTTTTCCAGTTGTAGTCCTGTTTTCCTCTGCCTGTCTCCTAGAGAAACAGAAACAAGTGCTTTGCTAATGTCAGAAATTGGGTGGAAGAAAAGTTAGAGCTGGTGCCAGGACCAGAAGGATGTTGGGTTGGATGTGTGTTGGCTCTAGAACAGGACAGATCCACACAGCCAAGATTTATGATGAGTAGGGTTTTTTTAAAAAGAGAAAGAGCAGCTCTCAGATCCATAACAGCCTCTGACACATAGCCTTTGAACATGAAATGCCCAGGGCTTGAAGAGCACAGAAGGGCTAGACTTGTGTAGGGCCTAAGGATCAGATTCTAAAAAGAATTGCTCAGCACTTGCTAAGCAAACCTTCTACTAGATGGAGATACAGAACATCTGTCAATCACTGTATCCACACTTCTGAGACCTTAGGAGAACCAAAATGAGGATGCTCCAGTGCAGAAGCAGGACCAAGAAAGATGCATGGATGAGGGTTCCTAAAGAATGCTGCTAAAACCAACAGATCATATCATTTAAAACTGAAGGACAGATAAAGAGCTTCCCAGTCAAAAAAAAAAAAAAAAGGCTAAAAAAGTTCATCACCACCAAACCATAGTATATGAAATGTTCAACAGTCTTTGTTAAGAAAAAGAGGGTCAAAAATGTGAACATTAATATGGCAACAAATACATACCTATCAACAATTGAATCTAAAAAACAAACTAAACAAGCAGAACAAAAACAGACTCATAGATACAGAGAACATTTTGCCAGTTGCTAGATGGGAGGGGGATTGAGGGAATGGCTGAAAAAGGTGAAAAGATTAAGAAATCAAATTTGCAGTTACAAAATAGTTATGGGAAGATAAAGTACAACATAAGGAATATAGTCAATAATATTTTAATAACTATGCATGGTGTCAGATGGGTGAGGGATTTATGGGGATGACCACTTAGTAAGTTATATAACATTTAACCACTGGAGTATATACTTGAAACTAGTATAAGATTGTATGTCAACTATAATTGAAAAATAGAAAATGATTTTTAAAAAGTAATACACAAATCATGACTTACAAAGATAACATGATAGTTTCATATTGTAGCTGGTTCTACTAGCTCCTTCCTCCCAAATGTAATTAGTTTTGGAGTGATTGCAAATGGCTTCCTTTCTGCTTTAAAAAAAAATATGCTATCTAAACAGTTTACTCTCAATATTGGCTTGAATTCAAATGAATGGAAAGGTAAAGGCTGTCTATCAGTTTCCATTTGGAATGAATATGTTTGAAGAGGGGACAATATTTTGGGTAATAGTGACTCTATAATATTAAGGCTGTCCCTTTTCATTTTATTTTTACTTTCTTTTTACATCCTTTTTGTGTGGCAGAAGTAGCTGTTTAAAACCTCACAATGCATATATTTTATTTAAAATGTCTATATAAATAATTTCATTGAGATTGTAACTGTAAAAAAATATTATATTTGTATATTTGCCTTTTTTCAATAAGACGATGTAAAGTTAAAATGCCAACAGAGGCTGAAGATAGCACACATGGCAAGACCAGAAGAGAGCTTAAAATCAAAACGAATAGTGTTGTACACCTAATAGTGTTGTACACCTAAATAGCCCATGGCTCAAGCTGCAGCCAGATACAAAATAAGCAAATGCATCTGTTGCAATCAGGTCCCCTAATTTTTTTAAGTGTTTATTATAGGAAAACATCCAATCTATACAAGGGCAGAGAGAACAGCATAATGAACCCATGTACACAGAACCAAGCTTCAACAATCAACACATGGACAACCTCTACCATCTGTATTCTACCATCCCACCTCACTCCCCCAGGATTATTTTGAAGCAAACCCCAAAGGTCATATTTATAAATGTTATGCATGTTACTATGTATTTCTAAGACACAAGAACGCTTTTAAAAAGCATAACCTCAATACAACTATCACTTTCAAAAATTAACAACTTCTTAATATCATCATATATCCAACTAATGTTTAAATTGCTCTGATAATTATTTTATAAATCTTTTTCAATAGTTATTTGGTTCAAATGAGGATCTAAACAAAATCAACATGTTTCAGTTGCTTGAGAAGTCTTTTAAGTTATCTTAAATCTATAGTTCCTCTTCTTTTTCCTTTGCAATGCATCCATTGATGAAACTGGGTCATTTGTTTTGAACTTTTTCACATTCTGAATTGTGCTGATTATATCTCTGCATTACCAGTTTACTTACACTTTTGTTGCCTGTATTTGCTTGTAAACTGGTAGTTGGACCTAAAGGCTTGTTCAAATTAACCTCTGGTTGATTTTTTGACATGACTATGTCCTAGACATTTTTATCTTTCCATCAGAAGAATGTCTGGTTTTCTGCTCTATGGTGCTAAATGTAATTAGCTGGTTCTGGTTTTGTCAGTCTGATTCATTTCCATCAGCTTTCAACCTAGTATTTTTAGCAGCCATTGCTAATCATTGGCCTAGATCCAGTATTTCAAGAGGAAGAAACTGGAATGTTTTTAGATATTTTTAAGAGCCAGGAGGATGGTGTGATGAGTGACAAAGCTGTGCCATCTTCCTGCAAAATTTGGTCAGCACAAGAGACATCACTAAGTTGGTAGATCTGTAGCATCAGCCTGGACCCTGTAAGCCAGTCTTACTACAGAAGACTGAATTGTCAAGCCCCAAAGAGAAATGCAACAGTCAAGCCTTCAACATTTGTAACCTAACATTTTACAAACAACATTTGAAGAGGAAAGATTAAAGAAACACCACTAAAATATGCCCATCCTCATTTTAACTTTTTTCAGCCCATTTATCCATTGAGGCTTGAAAGTAGGAGGAATGAATATTCATTCTCATTTACCTTCAACCTGATCATTATTGATTATTTTCTACTTCTAACCAATAGGAGAAAAGAGGCAGAAATCAAGTGGAAAGAGCTCCAAAGGGTGTTCCAGACCAATAGCTACTGGTATATTTTGTTCAATTGGATTTTAGTTGCCAAAATATTTTTAACCAACTATATACAACCTATAAAAAGAACAAACTCAAGAGCATCATAAAATGTTGGAAATGAATATGAATTCTTAGAATCTGGCCTTAGCTCATGGTGTGGCATGACTGCTATATTATAATTGATCTTTGGGAGCAAACGTAATAGAGCACTGGGTTGGTAAGGATTTTTCTTGACTCCATCACAACTAATTAAGGAGAGTGCCGAGTCCTTACAGGTTGTCATCTCAGTCAGGTATGTTAAATATGAACTTTTGCAATGGCAGCAGATGCCACACACAGGCAAGCCTGTCTCTCCCCAGAGTGTTTTTGATAAAGTGATGAATGAGTGAAATTTCCTCCTTGGAAGGTCATTAGCCTGTTGTTTTTTTAATGTGGAAATTGTTTCAAAGATTTTTAATACAGCATGGAAAAATCAAGAAAGCATTCCAGCTGGATTAATAGAAAGATTTAGCTCTTCTGTGGTAGCTTTTATTTTGAAAATTCTTTTCAAATATTAACTAATCCATCTGGCAATCCTTTGAGGCCACTTATACTCTCTATATTTTACTCTTTTAGAGTTTAGGGAAAGGGATTTGGCTTCTACATCATATTTTTATGCCTTGACCTCTCTCTCTTTTCCTGGTTTGTTTACACACTGGAATTTTGAGAAATCAAATTCTCCCACTAATTACCAACCTCTCAAGTCAGAGATAGCTATTTGTTCTGTGTGATGATTAGTTACAAAGGACATGATCTTGAAGGCACTGATTCTGGGGCATCTCAACAGTGAAAGTAAACATTTATGAAAATAGAAACTGATTTATGAACATTTTTCTGTAACAAAAATGAACAATGGATGAGGTACATGCAAAAATATCAATACAGTAATTACAACTATGTTGGCCTAGAATGTTTTCCAAGTGACACATCTATTATATTGGTAAGTGTTTCCTTGAAGTTGTTTTATAGTCCTTAAATTGTTGGAAGAGCATATAAATAGAGCTGGTTACTAGAAAAAAATTATGAATGAGGAAGCATATGCACAGAGATATACACAGAGTTTGAAGAATAATATAAAATAAGTATTTTATTTTTCTCCTAGAGTAGACTCTCAGTTGCACCTAATTCACCTTGGCTGATAGGGAGATTCTGTTCTCTGTAGTCTCACTCTTCCTTTCTACCTGTCAGGGATTGAATGCTTATAATGGGCTACACATTTTCCCAATTGATGAGACCACATCAGTAAACAAAAGAAAAGGCCAGCTCTTACTGAGCTTATAGTTGAAATGATAAATGTTAATAAAACCTGTGTAAAAATATATAGTTAAGTGAATTTATAACATGCATTTATCTAAATAAATATTAATTTATGTCTTTATATATAGTTACATGATGTACGAATGTGTGTCAGGTGTTGATAAGTGCTGTAAAGAGGACAGGGAAAGCCTCAAAAATATGATATTGGAGCAATGATACAAAAAAAGTAAAGGAGTGAGCCATGTAGCTATTTGAGGAAAATATTCCAGACAGGAAAAGAGCCAGCGCCCAAGGCCCTGGGGCAGAAAAGTAAGAGTGTTCAAAGACCAGCAAGGAGGCTGGCTTGGCTGGAATAGAGTAAGCTGAAGTAGAGCCATATAAAGTCATATCAGAGAGGGGAGGAGAAGGGGGTGGTGGTGGTGGTGGTGTGTGTGTATGTGTGTGTGTTACAGAATCAAGCCTCCATATTTTTAAGTCTTATTTACTCTCCTCTCTCCTGCCATGCTTTGTCCACTTGGCCTATGACTGTTGACAGTCAGGTGGTTGTGTCTACTTTTCTTCTTAATGGAGCCAAGCCATGGGTGGTGGGGACAAGACTAGGGAGAAAAATATTTAGGTTCTGTAGATCCTTCTCTGTGTGTTTGCAAAAGTTGCGGGTGAATATTAAGGGAGAAAATAGCCTCAGTCAGTAAAGAACCTATGAGACACACAAATCTTTCTTTTACTAGTTCTGGCTGCCTTTAAATGCCTTGTTTTGGTGCATATTCATGTTTGCAATCTTTTTCTCTTCTCCACATTACCAAATAAATACCTTCTTTTGCCACCTTACTTTTGCCACTCCATGGTCAGGGAGATGAGGGGCTGGTAGAATGTGCTGTTACAACTATCTTTCATATTTTATTTCTTTACTTATATTTAAACTATATTTTAAGAGCTACAGAGTAAGACATGTGATAAATAAAACAGCAATTAAAATAAAATACCAGATGCATTATCTCCCCTTCCCTAAACCTTACTCTCCAGGGTCCAGTATAGAATATTTGCTCTTATAGATGTTTACCCTTACTGAAAACAAACACATACTCTATAAGTTTGAGAAGTAATTTGAATTAAACACTATTCCACACTGCAGAATATTCTACGTTGCTTCGACATCGGGTTGTAAGATTCATGCAGCTAGATGATACAGAGCATACACAGATTTTTGCCAAAGTTTTGTCCAGAGCTGAGAAGAGTCAAGATTCAGAATGAAGCTTTTGTTATGCGGAAGAAATAATTATAAGATGAAATTAGTGATTGATTCTAGTGTTCTATTTTTTCATAACCTAAGAAACTTCAGCTTGAGTGGTAATTTATTCTTTGCCAGAAAAAGTTATCTCTTTGTACTTCAGAGGAATGCAGCCCTTATTATTATGAGAAGAACACCACAGAATTTGGTCCCTCCTGCTTCTTTCCATCATTTTCTCCTAATACTCACAGCCCACAGGGCTGGATTAGATCTTACTGATGTAGAGATCAATTTAGAAATTCAGTATTGGATTAAGTCCTTTGTCAATAATGGTTTTTAAATGAACTAATTTGCTCTCGATGTTGTGATTAAGATAATCATTCCATTGGAATGTAGGTACAGCAGAGATAAAGGGTACTGAAGCACTGAAGACTGATTATTCTATTCTCTTCCATGAGTAGTTAATGCTTGTACCCCAGGAGGACCATAGACTGAAAATGCACTTGGGTTTTCCTTTATGATTCTTGTATATTCAAGCTGGACAAAGCATGTGGGTCTGCAATAAATAGAGACATAAATCAGGAAAATCGCCAGTCTAATTTTGACTGTTTAAGAGAATTAATGTCCTTGATTTATTTTTATAGTTCTCTATTTCTAATGTCTTCTAATGCGATCTTCCTGCACAAGAAAAAAGAAACATCACTGAATTTTATTTGTGAGTAATTTATTCTGTAATGGTTTTTCATTACTATCTCACAGGGTGCCTTGAGGTTTGGGGTTATCTTTATAATTATTTTAGTCATGTGTCATACTTGTAAATGCAAAACCTTGGGCAGGGTTGAGGGTGGGAGAGACCTGACTTGCCTAATAATGAGAACAATGAGATGTCCTTTGTGCATGAATGTGAAGCAGTGGAGTTCTCCTCAACAGAGTGACTTGAAGACTAATCTGTTCCATAGAGGGAATCATCTGTCCCAATCTATTCACATATTCATCCATCTTTTCCCACATCAATCCTATCATAACCAACACAAATCATAGCCCATCGCTCTTAGGACCTGGAAAACAAGCCAAATTCTCAGGTCCACCTGGGGATCAATCCACAGCCTCACCAACAGAGGTGACCACCAGTAACAACCAGGTGAAAATGGAGGGGACGGTGGGCGCGGAGGAACTAACGCATCTCCTCACTTTGGGAGGTGACTGCATTTATCTGAAGGATGAGATGCTTGTTGTCAGCATTTTTTTTCAATTATTGTCCATACTCATTTGTATCCAGTCCCTCATCAGCCTGCTCTCCAAAGAAATACACAGATATCTGACACACACACATACACACAAAAGATTTTCAAGCAACTCTCTCTTTCTCTCTTTCTATCTCTATCTCTGTCTCTATCTCTATCTCTCTCTTTCTTTCTTCACTCACATCCCAACAAAAGCGGAAAACCAGAATGTAGGCCATTTTATCTATTACTGTGTGACAAATTACCACAAACTTAGCAAGTTAAAACAACCCATATTATTATCTCACAGTGTCTGTAGGTTAGGAGTCCAGGCATGGCTTAGCTGAGTCCTCTACAAGGCTACAATCAAGGTGATGGTCAGAGCTAGGTTCTCATCTGAAGGCTTGACTGAGAATAAATTCATGTCCAAACTCACTCAGCTCTTGGCAGAATTCATCTTGTAGCTGTGAGGCTAAGGTCTTTAGATTCTAAATAGCTAGTGGCTAGGAATCACTCTCAATTACTAGAGGAACTCTCTACATCATATGGCCCTCTCCAGAGGTTCTCTTACAACAAGCAGGTTACTTCTTCAAAGCTGTGAGAGAGAATATCTCTAGCATCAGTCAACTAGCAAGATAGAGACATATAATATCTTGTATTCACAGAAATGGTTATATCACCTTGGCCATAGCCTAATAGCTAGAAGCAAGTTCAGCTCAAAGGGAGGGGATTGCACAAAAGTGTGAACAATAGGAGGCAGGAATCAAGGGGCCACCTTAGAATCTGTCTACAACATTAGTATGCAATAATTATTTGCTCTTTATACCTCAGCTCATTCCTTAAAAGATGTGGAGTAGATTATGGGTATAAGTAGTATATGGCAAGCCATTGCCCTGACATAGATATATACAGTATACTAAATAGTAAACTGGACTAGAGAAATAACATTCCAGTCAGAAAAAAAGAAAGTGAGCAAAGGCATGAAATTGGGAATGATTTGGATAAAAGTTAGTCAGAGGTTTTTACATATGGAACTGAGAGATGATAGAGTCAGAAAGATGAGGAACATGACTAAAAGGGTAAGAAGTTGGGATATCTTGTCTAATAGGATACTATTTGAAAGGGAAAGAGATTCCATTGCATGTCTTACTACCCTTAAGCTCTGAACTTCCCCTCTATCACATAGTGATAGGAATTGAGGGTCGCATACATATGTAAACTTAAATAATATCTGACTCCGTCACCAGAATGCAAACTTCCCTAACCACGGAACCATGCCTTGTCAGGTTTGTTTGTTTGTTTGTTTGTTTGTTTGTTTGTTTGTTTTACAACCCTGCCTGGCATAGTGACAACACTCGTAGGTGCTCAGTATGTGTTAGTTGAATAAATGGAAGGATGGATGAATGACTCTCAGTAAGTGTTGCAAGTGAAAACTCTTTGCCTGCAGAATACCTTTTTTAATTTAAAATACATTAGAAAAGCCCTGGCTGGTGTTGCTCAGT
Organism: Murina feae; assembly: GCA_004026665.1. Taxonomy (NCBI): domain Eukaryota; kingdom Metazoa; phylum Chordata; class Mammalia; order Chiroptera; family Vespertilionidae; genus Murina; species Murina feae. The sequence goes on along the minus strand of PVJC01005470.1, from coordinate 22,857 downwards.
TGTTGGAGCCTTTTCCAGTACACTGAAGGGTGAAGGATTCAATTCCCATTCAGAGCACATAAGCAGGTTGCAGATTTGATCCCCAGTCAGGGTACGTGAAACCAATCAATGTTTCTCAATTATCTTTCCTCTCCTCTCCTCTCCTCTCCTCTCCTCTCCTCTCCTCTCCTCTCCTCCTCTCCTCCCCTTGCCTCTTTCTCTCTCTCTTTTTCTCCCTCTCTTCACTCCCTTCCTCTCTCTCAGAAATCAATTAAACTATGTCCTCAGGTGAGAATTTTTTAAAAAAGAAAAGAAAGCAATAATAAAATTGAAATACTTTTCAAATCAGCAATAACAAGACTCACAGGCTACCTTAGCAGATAGGTGTAAAACAGTTCTTTCAAGTCTTAGGAGATGGACCCTCAGAGCCTGATTAACATTTATTACCCATCTGGATGGTGACTGTGACTTCTGTTTCAGCTTCTTTAGAAGTGATGGTAAGATGAAACTTAGGCAGAAGAAAAGTGGGGCGGGCAATTTCCCAAGGACCACATGAAGACATTCCTCACCTGTGAGGAATCAGATGAGAAGGTGAAACCAACCTGAGTGTCTATACACCAGGAGACAGGACAGGCCACCCCTTACTTTGTGCTGAGTGAAGCTCAGAGGCAGAGCTTGGGAAAGTGTCCGCTGACTTTTCTGCAAGATCTCCTTAGTCATCTGAAGGCCCTGGGCACATTCATCATCATCTTCCCTCCCACTGGTGGCCATTACTGTTCTCCACAGAGTGATTCATTGCCAGGGTGAAAATCTTAGGAAATTGCCTTCACACGAAAAATATGCTCCATGGCTCCAAACAGTCAATAACTCTGCCCCACGAGACACATGTTTTTTCTCCTAATCTTGGTCTCTCTTTTTTAGTTATTTGTCTGGTCATATACTAGTACTATAAGTTATCTCAGAGTCTCTGCTGTAGTCTTCAATGTAGGGATTGTTGAATGGTTTCCCCCTCAACCTTCCTATGAACAAACCTTGTAACTCAGTCTCATTCTCTAAACATTACATTTGAATACTTAATGGCATTTTACTATGTGTTCTTTCTCCTCCTTTACTTTTATTGAGGGAGTGCATATTGCTAAGAAAGCTCTAGAAATCTCCCCTCCATCCAATTCAAACATTTCTTGATGCTATTACTTTACTGTTGGGTTTCCTCAAGAGGCTCTGAGTGGCCTCACAGGTGGTGCTCAAGTCCGGAGATGAACTCTCTGGGATGAAAGAGTGCCGTCCAGGATCTATGGGCAGGGTTAGTAAAGTCCATGGGAAGAAGATGATAGAGAAAAGGGGGGATAGAATTCTGGGATTGGATATGTCAAGAAGTGGGAGTGGGGTGAACAAATCCTGGTAGTGACTAAAGGGAGGAGAATTTGTATGAATCACAGTTACACAATCTGACTTGACTCCAGATGGCACTCTTAAAAATAAATTTCTTATGTGTTCCATGACAGTTTTAATCTAAGATAGACAAAAGTAAAAAGATATAGAATACATGCATGGAATGCCTCACAGCTGTTAAAATGAATGCATCAACATGTATGCATGACGAAAACATGTTGAGTGGAAAAAAAGGTTACAAAATACTATGTACAATATGACACCATTTCCATAGAATTTCAAACATACAAACTAAAACTACAAATTAAAAATAATTTTAAAAAAAAAGGAGATTTCGGAAAACCAAAATGGCAGCATAGGGAAACACCGGAAATTACTGCCTCGCACAACCATTTCAAAACTACAATGAAAAGAAAAAAACGGACACCACCCAGACCCACAGGAAGGCTGGCTGAGTGGAAATTCTACAACTAGAAAGAGACTGAGACTCAGAGGAGGTGCCTAAGTAAAGTGCAGAAGTACGGAGATGCGTGCGAAGGGGCTCGTGGAAAGGGCTGGCAGCATTTCATACCAGAGGGAGACACAAGCTCCTGACGGCTCTGAACTCAGTCCCAGACGAGTTTCTGGGGACTCAGACTTACACAGGGAGGAGCTGGACTGTCTGGCACCGTCTGCCACCATCTGGCACCAGGAGGATTTTCAGAGAGGCTTTCTCTTGGTGGTGCCAAGGGACACTGAGACTCGGTACCCCCTAGGGCAGGGCTGAGAATCAGCCATAGCTGGTTGCTCCGCCCTGTAGATTCCCAGAGACCCCGCCTCACCCAAGCTGCATGCAGAGGCTTTTGCATATAAAAGGCTGGGAAACCTCAGGCAGAAGCTAAAAAAGCACCTCCTTAGAGTTCCAAGAGACAGTGAACCCAGTGGTTAAAGCAGGACCACCCAGTCTACAACTCCTCAGATCCATAAGGGACATACTCAGGGGGCAGACTCAGTGAGCACCAAAGCCCCACTGAAGCAAGTCTTGCCCCATAAGGGTGTCTCCAGCACAGAAGTTCTCCCACCATACATATAGGTGATTCTCACAGCCAAGCGGCCTGGAGGTCAATTCCTCTCAGTGATACCAACAACAATCAAGGCTTAGCTACAACAAGACTGTGCACAAAGCCTACAAAGCAGGGCACCAAAAGTCTCCACCTCAGGTAATTGAGGAGACTGAGACACTGGGCCCTATAGGACAACTAGCACAGAAAGCCACTCTATTAATGCAGGGAAGCAGCCAAAATGCAGAGACAAAGAAACGAGTCACAAATGACAGAAAAGCAAGGAGGAAAGCAAACGACTGGATATAGAGTTCAAAACCATGGTTATAAGGTTTTCAAGAATATTTTAGAGACTGCCGATAAATTTAGTGAGACCCTCGAGGATATGAAGAAGGACCAGCTAGAAATTAAGCATACACTAACTGAAATAAAGAATAATATACAGAGATCCAACAGCAGACTAGAGGTTCGCAAGAATCAAGTCAAAGATTTGAAATATGAAGAAGCAAAAAACACCCAGCCAGAAAAGAAAAAAGAATCCAAAAATATGAAGATAGTGTAAGGAGTCTCTGGGACAACTTCAAGCATACACACCTCAGAATTATAGGGGTGCCAGAAGAAGATAGAGAGCAAGATATTGAAAACCTATTTGAAGAAATAATGACAGAAAACTTCCCCTACCTGGTGAAAGAAATGGACTTACAGGAAGTGCAGAGAACCCCAAACAAAAAAAAAATCCAAGGAGGACCACACAAAGACACATCATAATTACAATGCCAAGGGCAAAGGACAAGGAGAGAATCTTAAAAGTGGCAAGAGAAAGCATTCAGTTACCTACAAGGAGGCACCCATATGACTGTCAGCTGATTTTTCAACGGAGACTTTGCAGGCCAGAAGGGAGTGGCAAGAAATATCCAGAGTAATGAATAGCAGGAACCTACAACCAAGATTGCTTTACCCAGCAAAGCTATCATTTAGAATTGAAGGTCAGCTGAAGAGCTTCACAGACAAGAAAAAGCTAAGAGTTCATCACCCAACCAGTATTATATGAAATGCTGAAAGGTATTCTTTGAGAAAAGGAAGAGGAGGAAAAAGTAAAGATAAAAATTATGAACAAGTGCATGCCTATCAACAAGTAAACCTAAAAATCAAGTGAATTAAAAAAACACACCTGATGAACAGAATAGACTAGTGAATGGAATAGAATTAGGGGCATAGAAAGAGACTGGACTGACAATTCTTAGAGGGAAAGGGGTGTTGGGGGTGTGGGAAGAGACTGGACAACAATCGTACACCTATGGAGGACAGTAGGGGGTAAGGACAGAGGATGGGGTGGGAGGGGAGCTATGGGGGGAAAAAGAGGAACAACTGTAATAATATGAATAAAGATATTTAAAAACAGGAGATTTCAAAGAATTTATAAACTCATAAAAGAATTTTTTTTAATTGGTGTAAGAAAACTTAACCAATATCCATTCCACTGGGTGCCAGTGCTTCTTCCATGCCTCTTTTTGCACATCTCCTCCCCTCAAGGACCTGACTTGTTCTTTCTATTCTTCCCACCCCAGTGGGATGTTTAACTTTGGGCAAGTCCTTTCACCTGTGAGGGTTCCCATTTCCTCAGCTATAAAATAGGGGGAATGAATGATTGCTGGTGCAAGTCCTTTGTTATTTTTAGTAAAATTATTTTGCTATGACTGATGTCCCCTGTCAGATCCCCAGAATGTTAGATTTCATACCCCTGATTCTCTGATGAGACCAAGAGTCAGTTTCCCCTACATATCAGAGGCAGCCCACATGTGCATGTGGAGGGGCACTGCCCAAAGTTCCAGATCAAGAGTCTTGAGGCTGGAGGAGGGGAGGCCGTGGGGTGGAGTGATTAGCACTGAGCTGAGGCTGAGGCCGGGCTTTACCACTAACCCACTGTGAGTCACTTCCTTCAGCCTTGTTCCTGCACTAGAGTGTAGGGTCATTGTGAGGCTGAGCCACACATTGTGAGGGTGAGCCATGGAGAACAATGGGCACAGTGGGCGACACATGGGAGCATTGAGAGCATGTCAACTGTCTTTATAGTCTTTGTTGTCATCATCATCACCATCATCATGAAACTGTCTAAGCCTAAATCCAGGAGCACAATACGGCTCATGTGTCTATTTTGTAGAAATAGCCATACTTTTTTAAAAAAGAAAAAGAGTTGACCGCCTCTTTGGAGTCTCTGTGTGTCAAGGTCCAGGCATGCTTCCATGATCAGAATCTGTGTCTGATGCTATGGTTGCCAAATAAAATTAATCCCCCCTCTCCCCACCTCCTTCATCTGACAGGGAGCTTCTTTAAATTCTTGTCCTAAGAGCTAACATACTTTCAGGTGTGTATTGCTTAAGCAGAGTTTGAGAAGCCAGTATATTCAAATGCAACAGAAGGGCAGACTCATCACAAAGAACTACCCTATTAGTTAAAAATGAATGTTTGCCCTGGCTGGTGTGGCTCAGTTCGTTGAGCACTGTCCCGAGCACCACAAGTTTGCCAGTTTGATTCCCCCTCAGGGCACATATCTGGGGTTGTGGACTCAATCCCTAGGGAGCATACAGGAGGCAGCCCATAAATGTTTTGCTCTCACATCGATGTTTCTCTCCATCCCTCTCCCTTGCTCTCTCTCTAAAAATCAATAATTAAAAAAAAATGTTTATCAAGGAAATCAAAGAATGGGAAAATTCAGTGGCTTATTTATAAACGAGCATTTCAGTTACCACCTAAGTATGCAAACTACAAAAGGAAAATAATAGAGACATTTATAAGGAGTTTGGAAATTTAGCAAACATGACAGGAAGTAAGAAATGAATCACTTTCTTGTGTTGCTGTTCATAAACCTTCTACTATTGCTGATTTCTCCATTCCTCTCTAGGGTGGTAAATGGAACAAAATGGACACTAAAAATGCAACTATTTATTGTGCTATCTGCAAGTCAGAGACCCTTGAACAAAGTCTCTCCCAATGCATTCCTTTGTGTCAGTTATTCATCTGTCACCTCTGAAGTTATTCTCCTTGTTCTGGGCTGAATTTTATATAAATCCCTTTTCCTATGATTATATGTAATACAATAGACCATGGTACCTGAAGTATTGTACCTGCTCATCTTTTGACCTAGGTCTGGCAGTTTTCCCACCTCCTTGAATAATTCAACACTTTTTATTTGTCTTCTCAGGATAAATATATTTTTATGAGTCAAAGCATTTAATAACAAGATGATTTTCTAGGGTTCCTCTCCTGTTTATTCTTATTCCTTAAAGAACCCCTAAAGTTCTGGTGGAAAAACTGAATAACTATGTTATAGAAAGAGTAAAGAACACCATCAACTTTTGCTCTTTTTCTTGATTTAATTTTTTTTATTTTTACTCTTTGCAATTTTCACCAAGATTTTATAATCAGTATTGTTATTTCAATGTGCCAAAAATATTGCTATTTGTAATGGTGAAGTCCATTTCTTAAGCCTAATGTACTTTTCTTAATGCTCCAAAATCTTATAACAGGAACTCATTAACCACTTAGTCCCGCCATACTTCTGAATTTTGAAAACTATTTTAAAGGTCAAGAGTCATTTTTATAGCCTGGAGCCATGCTGTCCTTCCTATTTCTGTTCAGGATATGAGATGCTATTTAAAGGAACACATCCTTTCCTATCCTAAGAAAATCACGAAAGGTATAATTAGGGATAAAAGCAGCTAGAGCAAGTGCATTACACAGAAATCCTGTTGGACAATTTTTAATGCACCGGATGCTGACCTGAATGATCACCAGATTCTGACAGTATTTTTATTTAGTCCTAAAAATACTGTCTAAAGTGTCTATGAAAGTGAGACAAACATGATGGGCACAACTTCTGGGGGGAGAAAACACTGCCAACAACCAATCTCCAGAAATCACTGATAAAATGCAGTTACCTAATAGGGGGTTGGTGCTTTGTCCCTGAAACTTTGTAATTATATAATTTTCACACTTAGACATTTTGATGATTACATGGTCTTCCATCTTTCATCTTGAAATATTATGAATTAGTATACATGAGGGACCTGGGGTGTTCAGGAATAAAGGTTCAATGGAAACGCATCTCTACTTGAATATCAGACATCAAAATGGTGCTTCTAGTCTCCCATCACAGCCTGACCCCTGGCCACAGTCTCCCCCTTCTTGGTGATGGGGAAGCCATATTACCAGCTGATCAGACCAAAATGTTTGGCATCCCTCTTTCTCTCAAGTTCATCGCTAAATATTGTTAGTCCCTCCATGAAAATATATTCAAAATCTGGTCACTTAGTACCACCCTGGTTCAAGTTACCACACTCTCTACTAACTTATCTCCTTGCTTCTAACCTTGCATTCTCTCTCAGCCTGTTCTTAGTAAAGCAACCAAAATAATACATCAGATCATGTCACTCACTCTTTTGCTTAAAACCTTCCGCAGCTTCCCAACTTACTCTGCTTAAAAACTTACAAAAGCATACAAGCTCTGACCTGGTCTGAGTCCAACTTCCCCATGCTATTACTTTTCCTACCACTGTTCAGGTACCGTCTCTGCTCACTTCACACCAGCTACACTGTCCTCCTCACTGTTCTACAAATACAACACACACCATCCCACCTAGGGCCTTTGCCTGGACCCTCTGCCATGAACACTGCACCCTGGAGTTCCTCCTTCATGTCCCTGATGAGTTGTCCTTTTCCCAATGAGGCCTTCCCTGGACACCCTGTGTAGGATTGCAACCAACCCCCACCCACCCTAAAGCTCTGCATTCCAGATACTCTATGTCTGCCAGATACTGAGATGCTTTCTTAAGAAAGCTTTATGTGGGGACCTCTTCCTCACTCGGAAACTTTTTTTTTTAAATTCATGCTGTCTGGGATAGGTCATTGCCAGCTGCTCTCAAAGTATGTTCTGGCATTACACAGGGCACTGAGAGGCTTGATTCAAAGTAGAGATTCTGTCATCAGATACTTTTCAGATCATTTGAAAAGTGTTGGTTTAGACATATAAAAGTGGGAGCGGGTAGGTCAATTGTACAGACCTGTAATGACCCCTTCAGTACACTATTTAACATTTTTCTAACCTGTTTTATATCTACCTTCAAGAACAACAATAACCAAGAAACCATCAACAAAACAAGAGAGACCACTGTATGGAAGAACATATTTGCCAATGTTACATCTGATAAGTGTTTAATCTCCAAAATTTACAGAGAACTCATACAACTTAACCAAAGAAAGATAAACAATCTAATCAAAAAATGGGTAAAGGACTTAAATAGACATTTTTCAAAAGTGGACATACAGAAGGCCAAGAGACAAATGAAAACATGCTCAAAGTCACTAATCATCCAAGACATGCAAATCAAAACAACAGTGAGATAACATCTCATGCCTGTCAGAATAGCTGTCATCAACAAATCAACAAACGACAAGTGCTGGCAAGGATGCAGAGAAAGGGGAACCTTCTTGCACTGCTGGTGGGAATGCAAACTGGTGCAGCCACTGTGGAAAACAGTATGGTGTTCCCGCAAAAAAATTAAAAATAGAACTCTCATTTGACCCAATAATCTCACTTTTGGAATATATCCCAAGAAACCAGAAACACCAGTCAGAAAGGATATATGCACCCCTATATTCATAGCAGCACAATTCACCATAGCTAAGATTTGGAAACAGCCTAAGTGTCCATCAGCAGATGAGTGGATTAAAAAACTGTGGTACATCTACACAATGGAATACTATGCTGTTGTAAAAAGAAGGAATTATTACCATTTGCAACAGCATGGATGGAACTGGAGAGCATTATACTAAGTGAAATAAGCCAATCAATGAAAGAATAATACCACATTACGTCACTCATTTATGGATAATAAAGACCATTATAAACTGATAAACAAAAATAGATACAGAAGCAGAGCAGCATCAAACAGACTGTCAAACTACAGCAGGAAGGCCGGGGAGGGTTGTGGGGGAGGGAAAAGAGATTAACCAAAGGACTTTTATGCACTCATATTAGCATAACCGATGGACACAAAACACTGGGGAGTAGGGGAGGCCAGGGGAAGGTCAAGGGGGGAAAAAGAGACATATGAACTACTCTTTGTAATATTTTAAACAATAATAAAAAGAAGAAGAAGAAACTATACAACGAAATACTACACTGCTGCAAAAAAGGAACTCTTACCATTCGCAACAGTATAGATGGACATGAAGAGCATTATGCTAAGTGAAATAAGCCAGTCAGAGAAAGATAAATATTACATGATCTCACTCATTTGTGGAATATAATGAACAACATAAACTGATAAACAAAAATAGAGCCAGAATCATAGAAGCATCGAACAGACCGTCCAACCTCAGAGGGAAGCAGGAGGGATGAAAGGGGGTAAGAGATCAACCGAAGGACTTGTATCGATGCATATAAATGCGTGACCAATGGACATAGACAGTTGGGGGATGAGGACATGTGCTGGGGCAGCAGCAGGTGGGGAAGGGAAAGGGAGACATATGTAATACTTTAAACAGTAAAGAATTTAAATTAAATAAAAGAATAACCACCACCAAACAGATCTTCACAGAGTTAGCCTTTAACAATCCCACCCAAATAAAAATCCCTTTGGCACAAGTTGTTTTAAAGTTATAGCGCATTTCTAACCAGTCAACAGTAAGTGTAAAATGTCATGGGAAGAAATTCACCTGTTCGCCTGGCTGACTATTGATTTTTAAAGAAGCACACACGTTATATAGAGAAGTACAAAAACATAGAATGAGGCATCAGAATGTCTGTGTGATAATTCACTTTAAAAATGCACCCATGCCAACATTGTGTTGCCTCAGTGTTGTGAGGTTCTCTTTAATGTTTGTTTCAGAAGTAGTTCATTAGCATGTGAAGTATTATACTCTGGAGTCCATATTTTGCAGGGGGACTCCATCTGCTCTTCCATCACTGTTGTCAAAATCCATGCCAGATGTTTATTCTTCAGTATAGGTTGTTAGAAAACAATTTTATTCTGGTGAAGTGAGTGGTGGACATGATGAGTGGCTGGAAAGAGTGTATAGGCACCATCACCACTGAATGATAAAGGTCGAAGACTGGTACTCTCAGCTGCCTTATGGAGCTAGAACCAGGGTCTGTTTGGTCCTGTAACCCCCTCCCCCCCCCCCCCCCCCCCCCGCCACTCCAAGAAGGATCTGAGCCTGACCTTATTAAAAGCTGGGCTGCTGTGCCTCAAATTATTCTCACATTGTCCTCAGAGAAAGTTTTCCCTGTAAGATGACGTAGGGAAACCATAAGACCGAGTGGGACTTCCCTGAGCTCACAAGAGCAGATGGCAGAAAACTCTTTTTGTACTTGCTTGCTGATAAATGTTTGTCTTTCCGGCTGTACTTTATCCAAGACCTGCTGTCAGTGTTACATCCCATCTGGCTGTAAACACCAAGGACGACCAGTATTTACAAAGAACCTGACAATCTTGAAGCAGCCAAATTGGCTTAGGTTAATTTCCAACACCAGAGCTCTGGTATTCGGTATTAAAAAGTGACCCAATGAGAGAATAATTTTCATGCCAGCCTTCTGGAATCACTAGAAAATTCTAGTCATTCAAATCTACCATAATCCTTTTTGACCTTAGGGACTTTGGCCCATGAATTCTAATTGTCTACATTCAGATACTGTATATAGACAGACTTAAGATCTTATTTAACAAGGTCGCTTTTTGGTAACAATTGAATGACAAATGTTGCTAGAAAACTACTTTAGCCAAACATTTGTTTTTATCACCTTGAAGGAATTTTCTAGGAAAATAATAACTCCCAATTAGTGGTCATTGGGTTGAGTTCTTACCATGTCTTTGCCACATTTTTTAAGCCTCATGTGGGTCATTTACAAACTTTATACTGTTCTCTCTCTTGGATATACTTTAAAGATTTAGGTTGATAGCACTTGTTGGAACACAGCCCCTGTATGGATGCATCTTCCATGTGTTGACGAATATGTATGTGAATAATTGCTGAGCTCTCAGAGATACAGGTGTCTGGTGCCATTTTTAAACTGGGCTTCTTTTTATATCCATTGCTACATTTCATTAGTTCATTACCATTGCCCTTTTAAATTATGGAGGCAGGCTGTTTGAATGTACATTTAATTAGGGGGAAAGTGAACTATTCTTTTAAGTGAGTTATCTGTGAAAGGAGCTTTTTAAACACCTCTTAAAACGCCAAATAATCCATCACGCTTTTATCACCATCTGCCTCAGAAAGAGGAAATTGGGTTCTGTCCAAAGAAGATAGGAGATATTTTGCTTTGCATAAATGCAGCAAGGGTAGCAGGAATCAACTCTGTATTAATAGGAGCTCCTCCAGAAACTGTTATGCAAGTAAATCTCTCTTTTATGTTTATCTGCTAACGTAGAAGCTTACTGGATTTACTGTTACTTTTATATGTCATGACGGGAGCCAGAAGACTCTCACCATATTTGCTTGACAAAGTATGATGAACGTCTGACTGCCTTCAGCACCTACAGCTGTAAAATAGTTGAATCTTCACCAAGTGAGTGAGCCTCTGGAGATTAGATTTGGTTTCTCTGCCTTATTGATCTCAGATTACAGTGCAAAAGCACCATTTTCTAGGTGACAAACAATAAGTGATAGAAGAATGAGAGATTATGTTTTAGAATTTTATATACACACTAGGGGCCTGGTGCACAAAAATTTGTGCACTCGGGTGGGGGGGGGGGCGCGGTCCTTCAGCCCAGCCTGTGCCCTCTTGCAGTCTGGGACACCTATAGGGGGGATGTCCACCTGCTGGTGTGCCTGGCCAGCCTGGGTGAGGGGCTGAGGGCCATTTTCAGGCTGTCCACAGCCCCTTCAGGGAGGGCTGGTGACTGCAGGTGTGGATGTTTCCCACCGAAGGACCCTATGGAGGAGCTCCTATTAATACAGAGTTGATTCCTACTATGATGTTTCGCACACCTAATGGAGGCCCTGGGGGGCAGAGCCAGGCAGGGGACCCAGGACGGGCGCTCCTGGTCACCCCGAGGAGGCCCCAGGCCAGACCTTCCCCCACTGAGCTGACACACCCGACACAGCTGTGCCGGCCATGGAGGCTCCCAGTGCAGAGCCACCCTGCCAGCCTCCATCTTGGCTGTGTTAATTTGCATACAGCCTCTCTGATTGGCTGGTGGGCATGGCTTAGGCATCCTGAAGAAATGGTCAATTTCAATATTACACTTTTATTAGTTTAGATTAGTTTAGATCATTGAAACACTGTTGCTTTAAGCTGAGGCCTAGGCAGGTAACGAAACCTACCGTTTGTTTCAGCTCGGTGGCTTCTATAATTGAAACATTGTTACTGTGACCAGAGGCTCAGCCAGCCTAGGCAGGCAGTTGCAACAGAAGCCTCCAGTTTGCTCTAGCTCCATAGCTGCTGGCCTCCATCTTGGCTGGGCTAATTTGCATACAGCCGCTCTGATTGGCTGGTGGGCGTGGCTTAGGTGTCTCGGGCAATGGTCAATTTGCATATTACTCTTTCATTATATTAGATGGGTTTTCATCTGCCTTCACTGGTCTATCACTGGGAAGACAGTTTGGCCTTAGAACAAGTTTGAAATGAATTGGGAGAAGAATGGAGTGTATAAATCTACTTTTGTCTCCCAACTATTTCATTTCTTCATTCACATTTATCAGTGAATTTCAGAGCTGCATGGAGTGTGGTCTGGCAGCCAGGGTGCTGAGGTCTTGAAATAACCCTTTTCTGTCCCAGGTCAGCTTTGCCTTGTTGCTTTCAGAAAAAGAAAAAGTGAAGTGTGTCGTCTGTGTATGTCTGCATCAGAGATTCAGAGCCCTGTGCTCATGTCACAGGAGACCTATCCTGCTATACCAAGGTGTTGTGGCCATCTTATCCGAAATCAGAGACACAGTCAAATGCAAAGTCCTTAAGAGATTTGGCAGAAATGACTTGGCTTCTCAGAATCAGCTATTAAATTTTCTTACCTTCATACTGTCCCCAGCCCTGGCCAGTGTGACTCGGTTGGTTAAGCATCGCTCCATGCACCTTCATGCACCGAGCTCATAGGTTCAAGTCCTGGTCAGGGCACATGCGAGAGGTTGCAAGCTCAATCCCCAGTAGGGGGCATGCAGGAGTCAGCCAATCAGTGTTTCTCTCTCATTGGTGTTTCTCTCGATGTGTCCCTCTCTTCCTCTTGATGTGTTTCTCTCTTCCTCTCCCTCTAAAATTAATAAAAAGACATCCTATTTAATAAAAGAGAAATATGCAAATTAGGCATCTCTCCATCACAAAGATGGCCACCCCCATAGCCACAAGATGGTGGTGCCCAGACCGGCTCAGCCCCGCCACTGAAGTGGTTAGGCCTATTAGCCAGGCAGATGGCAGGGGAGGTGGAGGGCCTGAGGGGCAGAACAGGTGATCAGAGGGGGAAGGGGGTCCCCTGCTAAGACCAGAGGCCTTTGCCAGAGGCCTTCACCACAGGCCTCAGGCATGGGCAAGGGCAGAGCCAGTGATTGGAGGGGCAGGGGCAGAACCGGTGATCGGAGGGATATGAGGGTGCCCTACCAAGGCATAAGGCCTGGGCCAGAGGCCTTAGGTCTGGGCAGGGGCAAAGCTGGAGATCTCAGGGCCCTGGGCTCTGCAGAGCCAGTGATCAGAGGAGCAGGGGCAGAGCCTGAGATCATAGGGGTTTGGGCATGGGAGGAGCAGGCAATGGCAGGGGCCTTGGGGTGTCCTGCCCAGATGTAGCTTTGGCCAGAGGCTACAGTGGGGCAAGGGTGGAGCTCATAATCAGAGGAGCCTGGGGGTCCCCTGCACAGGCTTGCAGCCTTGGCCAGAGGCTGCCAGTGGGGCAAGGGCAGAGCCGGCAGGGGCAGAATCAGAGCCAGTGATTGCAGAGGCCTGGGCTCTGTGAATCTGGTGATCAGAAGGGCTTAGGGGTCTTATGCCCAGGCCTGCAGCCTCAGGCAGAGACTGCAGGCCTGGGCAGGGTCGGAGCTGGCAATTTCAGAGGTCTGGGGGTCCCCTGCCCAGGCTGTAGCCTTGGCCAGAGGTTACAGGCCTGGGCAGGGATAGAGCTGAGGTTGGAGGGGCAGGGGTAGAGCTGGTGATTGGAGTGAACTACAGAGGAACACTTTTTCTGACCGCTCATTGGCTAAGCTCCCTATATGCCATTGGTAATATTCTTAGTAACTTGGGTAATAAGAATCCCTAAAGGCAATCTAGGGTTTTTCCACCACACTCCTGGAAAAAAAAAATGCATGTCTACTGCTGGAGGGCTAAGAAATGTCATATCCTGCCCCAGCTGGTTTGACTCAGTGCATAATGCCTCAGCCTGCTGAATGCAGGGTCTGGGTTCAATTGTGACCAAGGGCATGTAGCTAGGTTGCAGGCTTCTCCCTGGCCAAGGCCCAGGTCAAGGCTCATGCAGGAGGCAACCAATCAAAGTGTTCCTCTCACTTTGATGTTTATTTCTGTTTTTCCCTTCTCTTCCACATTCTCTAAAATCAATGGAAACATATCCTCAGGTGAGGATAAAAAAAGAAAGAAAGAAAGAAATGTCATGTCCTATGAAAGACACATCTTGAAAATGCCTGAAGAAAGTTGTCATTTTTTCATGGTGAAGGGACTGGAGTCCGTGTTGATGAAAACACCTTGGTGGCTGCGGTGACTGGCAATGGCTACAGCAGTAGGGTGATGGGGTTGGTGCCTTCCCCTGATTAGCCTGGTTGCCTCTCACAAAGGGAGGCCAGACTGTGGCTTAGGCCCGCTCCCCAAGAGGAGAAGGGAGTGGGCCTAAGCCATCAGTAGGATACCCACTGAGGACTCCCAATATGTAAGAGGAAGCAGGCTGGGCTGAGGAACACCCCCCCCAAGTGCACAAATTCTGTGCACCGGGCCCCTAGTTTAAAATAAAAAAGACTGCAACCAGATTTTCTTGCCCATATCCTGGTGTGGGTCTATGTGTCTGTGTCCACCATATGTGTATGTCGCTGTTTCCCCTATCTCAGTCCCATGTTCTGAAAGCTGATCTAGGAGTAAAAAGAGCAAAGGACAGCCAGGAGCTTCCATTACATTTCTGTCCTGAGCTGGAACTCATCTGTGATAATTCATAGTATTGAGCAAAAACTGGCTGTGCTGGTAGTGTCTGAGTAACAGTCTGGCCTTTATTCATTCACCTTGGAGACTCTTTGAGGGGTGTTAAGAGAAAGAATTTCTCTTTACAGCTCAGAAGGAGACTTCCCTGTATCCTCCAAGCCAGAAAAGGAAAATGAAGCCCAGTACTAGCTACCCCGGGAAATATATTAATATCTCACCTCTGGTTTTCACAAGTCTATTATGAGATAGGATAGGTCAAACAGCAACACCTTTATTTTTTACTGATTATCCAGTTAAAGCTCAAAAGACTAATTTTCCTGAAGTCATACAGTTGATCCTGGATAAAATATGTATACTATTATTGCCTTTATTATTAGGTGCTTTAATTCTAATATCTATTCCTTTTCCTCTGGTAATTAGGAAGAAGTCAGTTTCCATTGCACTCTTTTTCTAAAAATTAAATTACTCTTTTTAAAAATCAAAGCATTTCCTTTGCAAAATGCCCCAAAGTCCCTCTAATTCCTTAGACTTTCTGAGTTTCATCCAAAACTATTAGGCTAAAATAAATACACATCATTTAAAAAATTTTGTCAGGTCTGTGATCTCCAAGATCCAGAATCGGCTGTTCCCACAGTTTTTCTCACCCTTGGAATTGTAGACATGTCCTAGTTAAAAAAAAAAAAATTGCCTAATTTCCCAATTTTCTGCTTGGCATGTTCATATGTATTTTAAAGAAATGTCTTAAAATATCTTAAATCTATCTGAGCTGATTGAAGGAGAGGAAGGACAAAAAGTATGGACAATCAAGTTTAGGTTGAAGAGTCATGGGTGAATACTATTCATTTTCAAAACTACCTTCATAGAAATTAGATGGTTAAGTGGGTATCTATGTATACTGAGTGGCCAGATTATTATGACTACCTGACATTTGTAGGCAAATTAGCTATAATTTCCCACTGAAGTTGCTAGAGGGCCAGAACATTATAAATAGGGAAGTAGGTTGTTTACGATGGTAGAAGTGATTTTTTTTCTCAAGATATGGGTAAACAATGTGATTTAACAGCCTTTTAATGTGGGATATATTTGAACGTCAGTGGTCAGATTATTATGACCACCTTATTATTATGACGTTTGTAGTCAAATTAGCCATACACTGCATCGTATGGGATATGGAAGCTGAAGGCCTGTTTGAACACCTTTGCTATTGCAGTTACCAAGATAAATGTCTCTAATTCACACAGGAACACAAGGTTTGGATAGTCGAACATCGGAAAAAAAGCCATGTGGTCCGATGAATTATGTTTTCAGTTGTATCATGCAGATGGCAGAGTGACAATTTGGCGGAAACAGCATGAAAGCATGCACCCCACTTGCATGAGTACAACCCTTCAAGCTGGTGGGGGCAGTGTTATGGTTTGGGGCATGTTTTCCTGGCATGATTTGGGCCCTTTAATTCATGTGAAACAACGTCTGAATAGCACAACATACCTAAGTATTGTTGCTGATCAAGTTCATCCTATCATGTTGATGGTGTATCCCAATGGAGATGGCTTCTTCCAACAAGACAATGCACCATGCCACAGTGCTCATATTGTGCAGGAGTGGTTTCAAGAACATGAGGAGACTTTACCTTGCTTAGGTGGCCCCCACAATCACCAAATCTCAATTCAATTGAGCATTTGTGGGACGAAGTTAAAAAAGCCATCAGGCAGCTGTTTCCACAAGCATCAAATCTCACAGAACTGGACAGTGGTATTCATCAGGCATGGTGTCAGATTCCTCGCATTACCTTTCAACATCTCATGGAGTCA
Source organism: Murina feae (assembly GCA_004026665.1). NCBI lineage: Eukaryota > Metazoa > Chordata > Mammalia > Chiroptera > Vespertilionidae > Murina > Murina feae. The sequence goes on along the minus strand of PVJC01005470.1, from coordinate 6,511 downwards.
ATGCCAAGAAAAATCGCCACAGTATTGAAAGCAAAAGGTGGCCCAACAAAGTACTGATGGGGTGGTCATAATAATCTGGCCACTAAAATTTTATATATATATTTTATATATATATATTAAGTAAAGAGAAACATGGGCCTGTTTCCTACCTTTTCAGATCAGCACTTCCCACTAAGAATATAATGTAGTAGCCTCCAAATGTCCAAGCTCCCACTATGGAATCTGCATGCTCTCCTCACTAGCTCCTCAGTGACCTAACATCACAGGGTAACAATTTATAACACTGACTTTCAGAGCTAGAGTGACCTTTGGAACCTGTGGGGAAGCATGGGAATTGGTTGGAAAGTCTGTAAGGAGGATTCTCCAAAAGGTCGGGGTCCTTGCTGAAGACAACAGACCCTGCCTTGACTTTTCCAAACAAGTCTGAGCCCCTGGGTGTTTTACTGTAATCTTTATATTTAGACTTCAAAATGCCCTTATTTTAAAGATACTACAGATACATGTGTTTTCTCAAGGATGCTTACCCTGCTGATAGTATCTAATAGTTAATTTTAGTTCAAGCTGTTGTTACAATAAAAGCCTAAGGAGGCAGGCAAATGGAGCTGTTTGGTTCCTATAGCCAAGCAGTCCCTTAGCCCTCTCTTTCACAAAAGCATGTGTTAGAATAATTACTCATCCATTGCTCATGGTCTGTCAGTCAGCCCTGGTAAGAACCCAGCCCCACTGGGCTGAGCTCTGAGCCTTAGCCCCCACTTGTCTCCTTTTATTTTTTATTTAATATTTATTTATTTATTTATTTCAGAGAGGAAGGGAGAAGGAGAGAGAGATAGAAACATCAATGATGAGAACCATTGATTGACTGCCTCCTGCACGCCCCCTACTGGGGATCAAGCCCACAACCAAGGTATGTGCCCTTGGCCGGAATCGAACCTGGGACCCTTCAGTCCACAGGCTGATGCTCTACCCACTGAGCCAAGCTGGCTAGAGCCCCACTAGTCTCCTTTTAAAGTTGAGGCACTTGGAGATGGAAAGGTTAATGTGCCTGCCAAGGTGACCAATGGTGTATTAGCGGCATGTCATGTCTTGAGTCGACATCAACTACTGATCTGAGGCTATATTTTCTCTGCATGTGGAACCCTTCAGTAACCTTCCGTTGCTTGATAAAGGCCAACTCCAAGGCAGGTCATAGCCAACCTTCAGGAAGTCTCTCCTGCCCACATTGGTCTAATCTTTTTATTCCTTCAATGAGAACTTGAAAATGAAAGACATGAATAAATACCAATGGAAGTGAATTTAGTCCAAAATTAATTTGTCCTTTGCTATTGTGTGTTTCAGAGACTGGAGCACAGGAAAGTTTTGGTGGGCTTGTTGTTCCTGGTTTTCCTGTTCATTCCAGCCAGCAATCTCTTCTTCAGGATGGGATTTGTGATGGACAAGAGGGTCCTTTACATGCCCAGGTAATTACTGCTCATGATTTCATTCTTACGAAGCCTGCCCTCTGTCACCAACACCAACAGCTCCAGAGAGACTGTCAGATAGGGTATAACAAATAGATCCTTGTGAAGCTAACGTGCTTATTACTTCAGCTTCAGAAACAGCCACAGAGCAGGTTGAATGAGCTCACGTTTGCACTCACTCACTCTATTTACGGTGGCTTCCCTCCAATTGGAAGCTTGTCAGTTAAATGGGAAAGAGTGACTGGAGTGTATTCAGGATTTTAGCAGCAATCATTTGCCACCACATCTTTGTGCAAACTGCAGAAATCCAGGGCAGTGAGAGTGCTTGAGACAGACTCTTACGCTGCTCTGCAATGATGAAAAACTAGCTAACAGGCTAGCACCGCCTTTTAGAGAATACGTGAATGTTTCTCAGAAAAAGTATGAGCTCTCTATAAAAGTTAGTAATATGGTTTACAATGTTCAGGGGGACACCATTGCACCCCCAAAGTAGCCCTGCTTCCCCACCCTGTTTCCAGCACAGACAAAACATCTTTTTTGTACATGCACTTAACTAAATTACTGTGGAGTCACCACCCTGTGTTCACTGGGATACAGGATGATATTTAGTGCCAAGAGAGTCCCTATTCGGGTATGATTAGATGGATCAAAGGGCATCTGTTCCCATTTATTTCTTTGTTGACATGTATCTATTTCCAAACAAATGAGGTAGTGTGGGTCTGGTAATACTGATTAATCAAGAAATTTAAGTTTAGCAGAGCTTTGAATGGAAGGTATAATACAACTGAGGTCTTAACTTTAGTTTTTTTAAATGATATTATAGGAAATCTAACATGGGCTAGTTCTAAAGTGACTTTATGAAGAAAGGCTTGTAGGAATCTTTCGGTCTGTGAATTCAGATGAAAACACTATTGACGATGAGCTGGGCTACAAAATCAGCTATGAACAGAATGAAACAGATAAGTCTTATTTCATTGTTCAGCCAAGCAATTGGCAAAGGTGTTGACACAGAAAGAACAACAACACATTTTTAAAGAGTATTCTAGGATGTTAGCCGAGTGTCCTGGGGTTTCTGCTTCACCACTTTTCCAACAACAGGAACCTTCATCTGGTGTCTGCTTCCACCATTTGAACTCCTCCCAGCTCCAGTGGGCTGCCAGTCTATCCCCTATTGCAGGCGTTTATCCTGCTAAATTAACTGTCTATGCTCATGAAGCCCAAATTGGCCAATTCTATCAACCTGGCTTTTCTTGCCTCCCTTTCCAGCTGGTACCCAGTGGTTGGTCATTTCCGATGTGTGCCCAGTATTCCATCTGTTACCCTTTAACTGCCTCTCTTGGTTTTCCTTGTGCTTAACTCACTAATTCTCAACCTTGAAAAAAATCCTCTAATCTATGTTCTTTTTCCTATTAAAAAGCCACAAAATTTGCTGGTTAATGTCTTAAAGATAGGCTGTTTCCCCATAAATTTGTTCTCTTTGTCCTCAACTGTGTGGTGACTGGAACTTGCCCATCTCTAGTCCATGGCTCACGGCATGTCCCTGTCTCCCAGGGCTCATTGCAAAGTTGTTCCTCATCCCCCAACACCTCACTCTATGGGTGACTGATTCCTCAATGAAATAAGCATATGAGGTCCCTAAAGTCAGAGAGTAGGGTTCACAGGAGCCATCTCCATTCTGCTAAGAAGGCAGAGGTCATGGGGAAGGAGTGCCCTCAGCATCTCTCTGTTCACAAGCTCTATTTCATTTTCTTCTTTATCTATTGCCTCACAGAAAGAGCTGTGTCTATTACAGAGTGTGTAAAATGTCATTTGATTAGTCCTGGCAGCTTTCATCACTTATACAGATAAATGACAAAATTAATTCATAAGTGGAAGTTCTGAAGAATAAAATGTTGTTGGTAATTCCAGTCACAAGTCTCTCATCAGTTCATTGCAATCATTCCAGTGTCATCATGTCTCTCACGCCAGCTGCCACTAAAGGGAGATTTTAATTCAACAAACTTTAGACAAGAGAAAAATTTTCTGAAAGACTGAACCTTTCTATGTCAAACTACTCCACCACATACGGTTTGCATAATCCCATGGGCATGTCTGCCCGTCTACACTACACTAGGTTTGCATCAGTGGCAAATAATAAAAACTGACTTTAGATAACTTAAATAAGAATAAGGATATACTGCAAAGATTGGGAGAACTCACAGAATTTAAGGGGATGTTGAGCTGACTTTTGAAAAGAAGAAATGAGAGATGTGATGGGCTAAATTGTGTTCCCCAAAAGCTCATAATGTTGAAGTCCTAACCCCAGCACCTTAGAATGTGACTGTGTTTGGGTTTTCTAAGAGGTGATTAGGTTAAAATGAAGATATTATGGAGACCTTAATCCAATCTAAGAGTATCCTTATAAGAAGAGATTAGGACACACAGAAGGACATCAGGGATGCACGTGCATAGAAGAAAGATCATGTGAGGACACAGAAAGAAGGTGGCCATCTGCAAGCATGGGAGAGAGGCCTCAGAGGAAACCAAATCTGCCAGCACCTTGACATGGACTTCCAGCCTCCAGAACTGTGAGAAAATAAATGTCTATTGTTCAAGTCACTCAGTCAGTGATATTGCGTTACAGCAGGAGCTTGGCAGTAAGCTCTGAACATCGTCACTGAAACAAATGGTAAACTCCCACCACTTTTGTCTCTCCTAACATCGAAGTGCTGGTAGAGGGAATCTCATTAGCTGAGGTTGAACTCAGCCCACATCCCCTCATCCCTACAGGCTGAGTGAAATGACTGGCTTGTTCTCCTCAGAGGACTTTATGATAGAGAGAGCAGAGAACCTGCATAGGTTGACTCTGCTGGTAAGAGTGGCTACAAAGGGGAAACAGATTCTGGGGTTTCAAAAAATGACAACTATTATTTATACCCTACTCTGCTAAACCATTTAAAAATAAACTCCTATAATTTTAAAACCTGACCATTTGCCTTTCTTGATAGAAAATAAGAATTCAGTTGGGCATGCCTTCTATTTTTTAATACTCTAAGTAGTACTATGTCTGAGCCTATTAAATTAACCTTTGCTTTTGGGTTCTGTCCATCCCCATAATACCAGAGCAAGTTACCTGTGATATTGTGATTTGTAATAATAAATACATATTTGGTCTTTATCCCATGTCCTGGCACTGAGCTTCTAAAACCCTTGGAATCTCCTAGCGATGAGGATAAAGGTATCTTTTGTTATGTCAATGAGGTAACTTTCGGAACACCTGGAGAGAACTCCCTGGTGTCTTGCCTTTGCATCTCTTCCATCTGGCTGTTCCTGAGTGATATCTATATATATAAAAGGCTAATATGCAAAGTATACCCTCAGGAGTGCAACTGGGAGACTGGGAGTTCAATTGCTCCTAAGATGTTGCTGACCACCGGGGGTGGCACAGAATGAAGGAAGGCCCCAGCTGGCAGCCAGAAGGCACCAATCAGCTCTGATCGCCGGCCAGGCCTAGAGACCCTACCCGTGCATGAATTTCATGCACCAGCCTCTAATTTCTTTCTAATGAAGTGGTAAACAGTAAGCAAAATGTTTTCCTGAGTCCTATGAGCTGCTCTAGGTAATTAACTGAACTCAAGGAGGGGATTGTGGGAAATTCCAAAGAACAGTCAGTCAGAAGCACAGGTAACAACCTGGACTTGAGATTGGTGGGACAGTCTTGTAGAAGTGCCAATTTCAACACAATCCACTTCACAAAATTAGAAGAAATGTCAACTGTTTGGGTAAAGATGATGTTTTGACACAGCCCCTCCTGCAGTTTTCTCCTCTATTCCAAATTATAAACCCACTTGACCATCCCTAAGATGTATGGCTTCACTGAGGTCTCTCTATGTGTGGTGGTTTTACTTGGTAGCACTAGAAGCAAATATACAAATACTTTAGCATAGGCCTTAGTCTTAGAGAAAATCCAAATTCTGGTCAAGGTCCCACCTTTTCTAAATGAGCTTCTTTGCACAAAAGAGATCCCACTGACTGATATCAGGATGACACAGATGACAGCCCCTCCCCACGCCCTGCAGTTTCCAATGGCAAGAACCTTACACAGGAGAATCCAGCACCCTGTGTCCTAATAGCACTAATGAGGTCTCCCTTTACTGGAATGGTGTGCTCGATGGCTTGTACATTTTAACTCAATCTTTGCAATCCCATTTTGTACTGAGGACCCTGAGGCCTGGTGAGAGTGACTAACCAGCACAAGGGATTCTGCTGGTAAGAGGAGGGGCAGAATTTAAACATGTGATTTAAAAGCCAAAAGATACACAATCTTTTGTTTATATATTTTTTTAACCTAAACCAGACTCAGTGAAAGAAAGAAAAATTCACAATTGTGCTGCAAGGACTTTTCTTTCATTCCTATCAGAAAGAAGCTATCTGATGTCCAAACATGAAGACATCTCACCTGGGTAAAGCCCATGCCTTACAGTTGTTTGGATTAAGACAACTACTAAAAGAGAAAAAAAAATTCAACTACTGACATAACTTATAAACTGATCAATTTTTCCTCCAGCCTCTTCACCATACAGAAAAAGACGTAATAAAATAACTTTTCTTTGAATTCTCTTCAACTTGCTTAAGCGTTTCCATGGACCACAGTTAAGAACCCATGGCCTCAATCAGGAGGATAGATTACAATTGGGACATATTCCCAAATAGCATGCCTGGTTGTCCATTTATTGGGAGAAAGTTGACGGGGTCCTAAAGGTCTTGATCTCACTTTAACTTAAAAATTAACATTTCAGCCAGGGGTTAGCCAATTACAGGCTTTGGATCAAATCCAGCCCTCCACCTATTTTTGTAAGTAAAGTTCTATAGGAACATGGCCACTCGCACTTGTTTCTGTATTCTCTACAGCTGCTTTCATACCACAACAGCGATCATATGACTCCCCCCAAAAATATTTACTCTCTGGCCCTTTACAGAAAACTTTCCAACTCCTCTGTTTAAAACATTCCACTGACTCATATGCACTTCGCATCAATCCCAAAGCCTCCAATGTGACCCCCAGGTCCTGTCAG
>PVJC01005469.1:0-58928 GCA_004026665.1 Murina feae | reverse complement strand
CTCCTCCTCCTCCTCCTCCTCCTCCTCCTCCTCCTCCCTTCTCCCTTCTCCCTTCTCCCTTCTCCCTTCTCCCTTCTCCCCCTCTCCTCCTCCACTTACTCCTCCTCCAGAAGGGTGACGCTTTTCCTGTTGGGAGTTTTGGGAAACATTTTTGCTCTGTGCGGTAATGGAATTAGAGGACAGATGAGGACTGTAAATGGACACGCGACTGCAAGATTGTCGCTTAAATATTTAGATGCAACGTTACAATTACCGACTTGTTGCAGCGGCTTTGAAGTGACGCTGGGGGGTTCAGGGGGAGAGAGGCCAGATCGCAGAGTTGATGTTTGGATTGGGGCTGCAGATACATTTCCACAGGACTCTCCCCCTTCTCAGATCCCAGGGAGCGTGGGAGGTTTGCAACAATTTCAGAGGCTGAGCCGAGAGACCCCAAGCATACATCGGTTGGGGTTTATACTCCTTTCACATCTCTCCCTAACTTTTTGACGTTTTTGAAAAGTAGTGCTTTTTTTTTTTATTTATTTGAGAAAGTCAAAGTGACAAAAGTTTTGCTCGAGTCCTTGTCGGTCCAGTTGGCGCACTTGAGCTCTTTTAAAATTAACGAGATCGAGGCCAGCTTTCCAGTGGGACATAAGCTGAAGCATTAAACACGCAGTTTTAACGGTCCTCGAAGCATTTCATTTCCAGCGGAATCATGAAAAGACCACTTTACGTTTGACGGCAGCGCCACTAAAATCAAGGGAGAGCGGTTCTTCTCCGCGCCCCCCCCCAACCACCCCCCTCCCCCAGGAAGCAGGGAAGGACAATTTGGCGCGAGGCTAGGGGATGGTGGACGAACTTTCCCACAGATTAAAGTCATTAGGTGTAAGGTCTTAGGTCTGTGGCCTCGGAGCCATTTTTGAAGCGCACAGCCCACTCTCCAAGTCCATTGATCGGAATCACGAATTTGGCCCCAGCATCGTCGAAGTCTTTAGAGAAAATTTCATATTTTTTGAAGCCCTTGCAACACTCAACACTACAGTTTAAAAAATGCATTAAAAATGTCAGTACTCGAATTAAATTAGAACATCACGCTGGTACCTTCCCTCCCCCCCTCCCCAAGAACCTATAGCGGTAGCGGTTTTCCCGTTGGAAAGATTGAAAAGGAAGCAGCCGAGTTCGGATGTCGGTTTTTCTTATTCGCTGGTTTGTTTTGTCGGCTTGACTGCTGTATGTTTACTTTCTAGCCTTATTGAAAACATGCAGATTTTCTCATTAATGCTTGGAGATCGTATGTTTATTTGGCGGCTTGATTGGATTGGTGATAGCACCGGAGCGGGGACGTCGGGCCTTCCCGTGCATAATCATCACTGGAGGGTTATTTAAGAGTCCCCAGGGCTGCGCCATAAAACCGCGGGCGCGGCGAGGTGGAACCAGCAAGTGCGCCTGGTGCAGGAGAGTGCAGTGTGCGGAATCCGTCAGGTGGATGGGAGCGTTGCCACTGAGCCCAGTCCCAACATCCACCAATACATATATTTTGAGGACACACACACACACAAATCCTCCCCAGCTAGGAGCTTAAATGTTTCGGTTGTACACAGGTAAATAACCAGTGAAAAGAAGCTTCGCAACACCAACAAACACACAAGCGAAGTGAGAGCGAAAGATCGGCCGGGGCTGGGGCTGAGAAGGTTCTGTTAGGTGGGGTTTGACTACAGGTAACTTCTTTATGTGGTAAATAAAGATTAAAGAGCCATTAAGAATGTAGATATAGAACTAACAAGACACTAAAAGGCAATTAAGCAGTCAGTTAATGCCTTATCTTACTGGTTGCTCTCGGGTTGTTTTACAACTAGGAATTAAAATCTGAAAAGGGAGTTTTCAGCAGCTCTGGCCAAATATTGATTAAGTAGCTGTTTGCTGATGCCATTGTTGCGCATTAAAAGGCCCGGGTTGCGGCCCCTCACTGGCCATCTTCTATTGTGAGGGATTCTTAACCACTGAGATCAAAGCGGGATCATTTCAACTTATCTGTCTTGGAAAATCCTCTTTTTCCTCTGAAACCTCTCAGGAGGATTGACCAAATTCTCTTTAAGAAATAGGAACTGAAACCAGTACATGTCGTGGGTTCATGGAGAAGAAATTCGTGGGGTGCTTCTAATGACCCTATGGCGATTTCTTGTTGAGAACTTTGGTTAAGATGGGGGATGTATCATCAAATAAATTTTTACTTTGGGGAGGTGGTGGGAGGCATGGAAGCTTCTGTCTGCGTGCGCATAAATTTCTGTGCACGGGCGTTTCACTGAAGCTGCCTTCCCCGCTGAGTTGATGTAAAGGAAATATGTCCGAGTTTTGCATAAATCTAGGTAGGGAATAATTAAATACACAGGACACTGAGAGTTATGTGGACTACATTTCTCTACTTGTGTTTCCATAGTTTCTGTGTTTATAGATGGTTAGATGTGTCTTGTGCATATTTTTAAATTCTATAATGAAGTCGATGTGTTTGTGTGTATAGTTGGTGCATCATTAGAGGTTATTTATAAGTTGGTCACTAGGAGTTATGCTGGCAGTAAACTATATCCAGTTGCACAGATTAAAGGTTTATTTTCCTATGGATCATACTTTCTAGGGTCATCAGGATTTGAGGTAACAGCACATCAACGCTCAGCACTGCTATTGAATGCTAGGGAAAATATTTCCCTGAATGATTTTATGATATTTTTTGGTTGGTTATTAGGTGAACAATTAAGGATTTTTTGGTTTAAGAAATTCAATATACTTGAAAAAGGTTTTTCTGTTATTATGGGAGCTAAAATTCCTGCAAGGGCTTTTTTTGGAAACAGTATCTCTGTACTAACTTATTTGCAAATTCCAATGAATCACTCTAGGTGAGTTTATTAAATTTATGCCGGATTCAGGCTTTGGGTAGTTAGCTGTGCATCATGGATCTGCCTGTGTGGGGCAGTTCCAGGATCCTCTTCTCTGATTATACTCATTTCAGTACTAATGGTGCATAAGATTTTATTTGTAGTTCATTTTATTTTCTACTTTTTCTGTTCACTCTTGAATAAGTTGTATCTTGACATACAGAGTCAGAATCATTAGTGGATATTTTAAAATATTTCTATTATTATCTTCCAATTAATGGATCATCCACCAAAGCTCAATGTTCTTTGATACAGTCCCCAGCATTGCAATGTAGAGCAGAGAGCAACTGCCTGAAATAGCTTAAGCTGGAAGTGCAAGTAATCTGTTATGATTACCTTCTCCTGGGTCCAGATGCAGCATTAGGGAGTTCTTTGTTGCATATTCCACACGTACATGTACATTTCATATACATACACAGTTAAAGTGACTTCTCCCTTGGCACCCTAGGATGTCAAGCTATGTGTTCCTGTACTGCCAGGGGACAGCAGAATTGAGCTCCAAGTTTGGCCTGATCTCAGTACCAAGACAGAATTACTGACTTAAGAACTGACTTACGTCATTTACATATCAATAAAGATGGGGGGAAAATAAAACTTGGATATCATAGCTCAGAAAAAAAAAATAAAAGAATTGGCTGCCTTTAGCTGGAGGAATTGTGACCAGGGAAAGTGAAAGGGAATTTCAGAAGTTGCCAGTCTCTTAGAAGATGCACACCAAAGATTTTACCATCCTGTTCATGCCAGTCTCTGGTAGAGTGTGGCTCGGCTCAGCTTCCAGTTCTATATTGCAGCGTTGGGCCAAACACTGAGCCAACAGCACTGAGCTTCTGCTGGGATCTGGACACTTCTCCCCACAAACTATCTGAGTTGGGATTATGCTCCCAAATGAACAGAAATTATTTCATTTCCAGCTTGTAATTGGAATGTGATCAGCTATCAAAGTGTCAATTAACATTGTAAAACATCTGTTTAAGAGAGGAGTTAGAAACTTGGCCATTGCCAATGGGAGATATGAAAACCAGGGGAAGTATTTGATGAAGACACTTGCGGAATACTAAGTTTTATGCATTCTTACCTTCAATGTCTATTTTCCTTCCTTATGTCCTGATAGAAACGAAGACTAACAGATAATTTCTGCTATGGAAGTGGCCACTTCTCTTTAAAAACAAAATTGTATCTTACTAAAGGGCAATGGTATAAAATTTAGAATTTGATTGGAGGCACATTTCTCCTGAAAGGAAAGTTTTCAGAAAGAGTCCTACTTTATACACTACCTATAGCATTTAACTTTTGCTGCAAGATTTTAAGCAAATGACATCAACCACAAAGAACCCCTTCTTTTTGGGCCGAAGCAACTTGATCAAAGTAGTTTTGAGTTTTCATGCTCCTGTCAGTGCAGTGATTGGGAAATGAATCTCCCCTGAATAACAAATCAGAACCCGTGACAGCCAGTGGCAAACTAGCTGTATATTTGTCTCCCTAAACCCATTCAGTGATTTACTGATTCTTCCGTACTTTTCTTTGGCCATATTTAGTGCATCTACAATAGTTTATTATTATGAACTCTCAATTTGAGCAGCCAATTTCTCACTCATCTTGGATCTAATTCCAGTGGGCTCCATTTAAAAATAGCTGACCAAAATGCTTTGTGACAAGAATGACAGGCTCTTGTTGGCTGACCAATATAGGATTAAGGGAGAGGAAATAGCACTGATTTTCAGCATTTAAAAATTTCCAGGATCACATTGAAACTTCAAATAGTTTAGTTTTATGGAGGCTTAAATGTAAATTTTCAAAAAATTTATAAGCGGATGGTAGTTATGTTTCTGGAAACAACTGCTGAATTTAATGTACTTGACCTTATGGCATTAGGTGGGAACAGTAAGTTAGGGTAGGCTTGTATGAAAGAATAGTTAATTGCTGTGCATTTTATATTACAACATGGAATTGGGTTAGTGTTTGTGGACTTTCAAAGTAAATGCTTACATGGCCACATATAAATTTGCATTTTAACAGAAAGCCTATATTTGTAGGCTTGTGATTTTTATAGGCACTCAAATATGTTAAAAATATAACCACCTAGCCCTATTATTATTATTTACAAAGCCTAGTATAAGGCATAGTTTACCCAGTCAACAGGCACTTGGGCATTGTATGAGAATATTAATATTCTTAAAAAAAACACTTTATTTTTAAATAATTAAAGACTCATAGAGTCTGTCTCTAAACATGTATTTTAAAATTCTTATTTTCAATATTTATTTTATTTAAAAATTTTATTTATTAATTTTAGAGAAAGAAAGAAAAGAAAAGAGAGAGAAAGAGAGAGAGAGAGAGAAGAGAGAGAACTATGGATTTGTTGTTCCACTTCTTTGTGTATTCATTGGTTGAATTTTTGTATGTTCCCTGACTGGGGATCAAAACCGAAACCTTGGTGTATCAGAACAATGCTCTGACCAACTGAGCTACCCAGCCAGAATTTCTCCTAATATCTAAATATATTATTATGGTTAAGAAAATCTTGCCCAAAGGGTGTGTGCATGTGTGTCTCTTTCAATTACCATGACTGAGATGAACCTGAACTAAAGAAAATTAGTTGGTCCAATTCATTTTATTACAAGAAAAGCAACAGGCTTCTTTCTCAATCCCTACCTGACAATTTCCTGATAGAAGTTCACTGAAGCAAGTGAGTGTTTCTTGTGTGCTCGGACTTAACCATGACTTTACTTGGCTAGGAGAGCACAGTAACCCAAGTAAAAGTGGTATGGTCTTGCACCAACAATTTTGTTTTAAAATTGATACCAAGCACACTTCAGATGTGACCCCTTGAACTTCAGTTTGGACATCTGTAAGGTGAGCACATCGTAACAACTTCCCAGGGTGGTATGAGGATAAAACGAGAAGGTGCAAGGGATGTGCAAATTACACCTGTCATGGGAAAACTCAAAATCTTGGGGAAAAATAACCTCTGAACATGCAGAAAGTGACCTGATTACTGGCAGATGGGCTCTGCCCAAGGGCAGATACAGGCTGAGTGCAGGACTTAGGAGCAACAATGAAGACCAACACACATGCCCCCGCAAAATCCACTTTCACTCGTCAAAAAAAATGAGTTTGTAAACAACTATTTAATGTAATAGAACTTGTTGATTTAATAGATAGGAAAAATAATACAATTCTAAAACCACTCACTGAGATGTCAAAAGATACTTTTAAAGTACTTTTTATCCTAGTTCTATGAAGAGTTCTTTTCTCCCTTAGATTAACCTGGCTTTTAAAAACTCCAAATCAAACTTTTTATTTCTTTCTTTCTTTTGCACAAGTTGCCCCCAACCCCCCTGCAATCAGAGATTGACAAACAAGTGGCCTTTTGAAAAAAAAAGTTTCATAAGAACATTCTTACTCCTGAAATCCTGCCACAATCTTGGTTTTGTGGAATTTTTTGGTATAATTTCTCATTATGACCCTTCTTCAGCCTCCTTCGTTGTTCTTAAATGTCCTTATAGTTCCACACATGACACTGTGTGTGTTTGTGTGTGTGCATGATTCTTCTTAATCCCTCTCCTTTAAAATTTGAGTTCAGAAATATGAAGGAAACTCTAGCTGGAGGATACATTTCAATGACCTTTCCATTCAGGTTCCCGCTGTCCAGCTTCAGTGGGATGTCTGTGTTCTTGGGGTACAAGGCGAGGGTGCAATAAAGTAGCTTGGCTTTGGAGGGCTGGCGAGCCCCTGTCCCATGCCCACCCCTCTTTTTCCCCGCTAGAGCAGTTGGCCCGTGCAGCCCCTGCAGGAAAGGAAGGTTGTTTTCTTATCCCTGCATGCACTGATCTGACCTGCCTCCGCAACAGGTCAGGCGGGGGCACAGCCAGCTTATGCAGCTGTTGTGGCTTAGGCGTCACAGCAGGCAGCCGGGGCTCCGTGGCCAGCCGGCCCCCAGTGAACTGATAAAAATTCGCTAGCGAGCCCTGGGGCCTTCCTTCTGGACTGCGCTGGCCCCCTGAAGGCTTTTAGATGCAAGGGACTCTTGGATTAGGGGGGCCAACTCTCAGCCTTAAAGGGAAGCGTTCTTTATCGCGGGATCGCTCTCTTGTCTATCCAAACGTTCAAGTGAACTACATGCTTTGTCAGATTTTATTTTAAACCCTGTTTATTTTTGGCTGCGTAAGACATTCACGTTGTACATAATTCAAAAGCTATAAGACGATGTACAGTGACAAGTTTTCTTCCACCCGTGTCCCCGTCTCGGCTCTCTTTCTAGAGTGGTCACGAATAATCAAGTACGTTTCTCTCGCTCCCTTTACAAAATATTCTCTCCTCCCCTTTTGCACAAATGGTAGTCTACCGTGGAAACTGTTCTGCGCCTTTTTCCCCGCCTTCCACTTGAGACTAAATCTCAGCAATTACTCCATACAGGAGTCGGATGGTCTCCTCAGCCTATTTGTATAGCTGCATAGTTTTCCATCGGAATGGCAAGCAGTGATTCCTTTAACAGCATCAGCTTGTTTCCAATCGAGCAGCACCATTTGGCACATGTGTGCGTTTATTTGTAAAATAATTCCTCCTCGGGAGGGACGAAGGGCATGACATTTGTAATTTTGCTAGCTATGGTGGAATTCAGGTTCTGTGTTGAGAACAAATGGTGGAGGCATGCTTAGTGAGTTGGAGCGGGAGTGTTTGCCCGTGGCCACTTGCACAGGAGGAAAAGAGACACTTTTCTCTACCACTGCTGTGCGTAGAAGTGTAGGTTTTGAAATTTCTGCTCAGGAAGATGTTCTACCAACAGTGACTACCTTCTGCAAAATCTTCTAATATTTACCTATTTCTCCAAATACAACATTTTCTAACTTCAAAAACTCTTGTTTACTTATTTGTTCTTTCTGTTTTTTTTTCTTCTTGCGTACGGTTCACTTCACCCCCATCAAAAATTGTATATTTATGTTAAACATTCTTACTTATTTTTCTTTCTGTCCTGGAAAAATTATGGATAGTTTTATGACAACGTAGAGGCAACATGCTCTGATTGGTTAGTTACACAAGGGAAATTGTCTTTCAGGGTCACCAGGTTTGATCTAGTGAGAGGGTAGGTTATGAATATTAAAACGTGGTCTTGCATTTCTAATTTTTAAAAAAGTGCTGGCTCGATGCTCTAGCGGTCTCTTGAGTTTGGTGAAGGCTGATTTTGAATTTTATGAACTTTTAAGGGATATGTAGGCATTCCCTTCTGCGCACAAAAAACTATTTATGTTCTTGCACATACCTTGCCACCCTCAAATCATTTCAGCCTATTTTTTCTTAAATCCGATGCCCGGGAATTCTGTCGTTGATGCTGCCGAGTACCTGGCTTTCTAAGCTGGAAGTTCGAGTCTGTGAAATGAGCCAGGAAGAACTGTGCTCCAACCACAGAGAAAAACAACCCACTCCAAACCCTCCTGAGAAAGCTAGAGATGGGGGCGCTGATAGCAAAGTGTTTCAAGTCATTCCTTCTTAGGAATGAGCCTTTCAGAAATAGGAGAATGAGTCGGGCTACAGATTTATATTTGAAAATAAAAATCTTGATTCAGTTTTCAGAACAAACAGAAAAATGAAAACAGGTCTTTTTTTCCTGGACTGTTC
Organism: Murina feae; assembly: GCA_004026665.1. NCBI lineage: Eukaryota > Metazoa > Chordata > Mammalia > Chiroptera > Vespertilionidae > Murina > Murina feae. Next base: position 50,403 of record PVJC01005469.1, on the reverse strand, counting down.
TGGCTGCCGGGCAGGCCCCAGAGCGGGTGGCAGGCGGGAGGCAGGAGGCGGGAGGCAGGAGGCAGAGGCAGTTCTGACTCTAAAACTTTGGTTTGTGCTCAGAGGGAAGACAGTGTGCTGGGTGCTCTGGGTTCTCTTCCTCCTCCCACCCCCCTCACTTGCTTGTGGAAATCTGAAGGAGTCCTTTCAGGAATGTAAACAGACCTGGCATTAAGACCAGCTGCAAAGAGCTGAGAGAAATTAAAAGCAGTGCCCCCAACCCCCCCAGCTCTGTGCATAATTTGGGTTGAATCAGGCCCATAATTTGCGCCATCTGATTACTACCTGCAGAAGTATGCGGCTGTCCACATGGGAAGGAGGGTGCAGGGAGGGTCAATCCCAAGGAGAAAAAATGTTGTTTGTTTGTCAGGTGCCTGTGATGTTCTCCATAGAAATGTAGACCATGGGAACCAAGTGGTGGTCAGGCCCCAAAGTGTAAGCAAACTAGACTCTGTGGCTCGTCGTCGCATTGCTGTCATCCGCACAGGTAAAGGGAAGTAGCAAGCAGAGGCTTTCTCCAGGTAATTGCCTCTGTGTCAGAGAGCAGGGAATTCAGTGGGAAAGCTGCCCTCTCTCTCCTAGATTTGCAACTTTTCAAAATAAAATGGGACTCGTGAAGGCATCAGACAGAAATGCTTCACGTTCCACTGCAAGGGATCAGCGTCCGGATTTGTTGGTTGTATTTTGGAAAATTTTTGAAGCTTCTCACATCCTTTCAGACCATTTGTAAAGGGGGCTGGGGGTCCATCTACTTCAGAAAGTCGAGCATATCAATGGGGGTCTCCTCACAGTGCCTCGGGGGACCTGCCATCCGCCAGAGCAGGACATGCCTCGGGCAGCTCTCCAGTGTGGAAACTTTCCAGGTGGTAGATTTGCTTGTCTTCTGTGCAGACAGGGCACATCCGGGGCTTGTGTGGGCGCGACACACATTTATCAGGGGGCAGTAGGAAGTCGACTTCTACAGTTTCTTCTACCAGAAGCCAATGTCTGCTTGCGGTCACTGGCCCTGCCAAGCTCTGAATGCTTGCTGAATTTCTGTCTGAAAGAAGGCAAACGGAGGACCGGGGAGTTGGCATCAGGTTAGAACTGCAGAGCCAGGCTTAAGAGTGCAAAGGCGGGGGGTGGGGGTGCGGTGGGGTGGAGTGGGGTGGGTAGGGTGAGGGGGTGGAGGCGGGGTATGCAAAGCCCCCATTGTACAAAGCCTCCAGGTAGAAGGCTGGGGTGGATGCTCAAGGCCTGGCTATGTTGGATTCACCTTCTGGGCTTTTCTCAGTGACCTTCTGGGGCTTGAGGACTCTCTGTTTACTCTTTGTCTGTGGAAAGTGCCAGCTGGTCTTCTCAGGGCATTCCTGAGCATAAAACCACTTGGTAGCTGGAAAGGCTACCTCGTCTTGTTTTCATCAGAGCCTCACTAAGTGGTCAGTGGAGTGTGGGGACATATAGATCTCCTGCAGGTCAAAGCGAAGTCCTCATTACCGGTCACACCCTTGTGTCATGCTGTCCTTTGTAGGAAAATTGAAACTAAGCCATAGCAGGGGCTTCTGCTCCTATCAGGGGCCCTAGCATATACCCTGGGAGTGTAAGGAGAGGAACAACGTCCTTATTACAAAACAGCAATGGGACAGAGAACCGAATTTGGTCTGGATCTTTGTTTGCTGGCTAACTTTCATCATTTTATTGAATTACTATAATTTAGTGTTTCTAGCTTAAGCTAACGATTTCCCCTGAAATGAATCCTTTTTGTTATTATTTTTTTTTAAATTCAAAACCCAAATTAAATTCATTAGGAAAGACAATGACTATCTTTTTGCATTCAAATTTATGGTTCTTGGAAAATCTTTTTGGCAAAACTTTAGGAAAAATAGAAAGAACTGTCACTCACACTGTAGTTTAAAGGAAATGCTGTTACCAGAACAAGTTTGGGCTTTTTATAGGGATGTTTGAGAATCGTTCTACTTCCAGTCCTCCTCCCCAAACTGTTTGAAAATGCCCCCCCCCCCTTTCACAAAGACCTCTATAAGGTGACCTGAGGTAAAAAGAGGGAGGCCAATCCTGAATGTTGTCCCCCCCATCCTTTCCTGTCCCCTCTTCCCCCACCGTCCAGCTTCCATCTGGCTCACCTTCCTCTTGTGCACCCCAACTCCACACACAGATATAAATCGAGCTCTATCTCAATCACATTGTGACTCAAGCAGATACCCTCCCAAAAGGACCCTGAGAGCTGACAGCTTAGTAAGAAAAATGAATCCCTAATGCAGAATTAGCAAAGGTTTCTGGTGGGAGCTATGGAGAGTTTCTTCTGCCCCCCTCTCTCCCCCAGATAATACTCTAGAGGATCCTATCTTCACTGTGAACAGGCCGACTGGTCCTGTGATGAGGGAGTTCCTAGCTGGAGAGCACGGGATCTGCTAGGGCATGGTACCCCATGAGCTACCTGGAAGGAGGCGGCACCTGGGGCATTGACCACAGATGGATTTCCCACACTTCCTGGGAGCCAGGCAAAGACTGTGTCCTTTGCGCTTCCTGGCAAAGAGCAGGCCCAGAAGAAAGACACGAGGGGTCTGGTGTGGCCTAGAACCAGAAGACGGGGAGGGCTGTGTGGGGTCCATTTTGCCTCAGAGCTCAAAACCCTCCCTTAGGAGCAGATGTCTGATCTGAATTCTCAACCTCTAGTGGCTCCTGGACAGTTGTCAGAGGTCAGAAGAAGTGAGGCTGCCCTCCTCCAGAGGACCAGGGACCATTGGCATCTGTAGTGGATCTATTGGGAGGGCTTCTGGAAAGCCAGACTCCTGGACTCTCAGGGCTGGGACCAGGAGAGCCTCAGGAACACATTGCCATGGAGGACGTAAGCCACGAGGGTCGCAGTGGGACAGCTGGAATTCATTCCACCTGTGACCTATGGGACTCGGGAACAGCTTGTCGTGTCTGTGGACAATTGAATGGTCTTAGATTCCTGTTCCACCCACAGAGTTGGCACTTAGACTTGATCAATGTTTTCTAAAGATTAGGTAATGGTAATGGACACATCTAGAAATAGCCCACTTCTTCTGCAGACCCACTCAAGTGGAGGAGTCATTGTCAGAGGTGGATTTACCAGAGAGCAAATGAACCTGAGGCTCTAGGGCCCCTCACCTGTGAGCCCTTGCAGGCTCTGGGAGGGAGCCTGACAATGTCTTCATGTCATTGGGCTTTTGCAAATGTTGCAAAATTAAGATATGTTGGTGTTTATTTCTCAAGAGGGGCTCCCTAAATTAGAAAAGCCTTAGGTCTCTCTTTTTTTTCTTTTTCATTTTGGGTAAAACAGGTAGAAGTGGGGTGAGGTGGGCTCCTTATAAAAGGAGCATGGGCCTGGCACAGCCATATGTGAGAGCAAAATAATAATAATAATAATAATAATAATAATAATGCTGCTCAGTTACCCTTCACTTTTTCCTTGGACCTAGAATTTCTAGGATGTGCCCTCATTTCTTATGTCTTGTCTTGTTTACTATGGAGCCAAAGTCTGGTTGTGGTGCAGCAGCCTCAGTCCTTGCAGGGAGCTCCACGGAGAGATCCTGGATTGACTCCCCACAGAGGATGAGGAACATCCATCCACGCACTAGACACGGGAAGGGGGGCAAGACCTTTAAATTCATTGGACTTGGGCTCCCCCAGCTGTAAAGGTGCATCAGGCAGTTTTGAGGTGTTTCTTGCAGGTCTCTGAAATTATTACTGTGACCAGGTTGCATTCCCTCTCTGGACATCATTCTCCCTTCCTCTGAAAAAAGGAAGCATTGTTGAGGTGAAGGCTACAGTCTCTCCCAGCTTGGGCAAGCTGTGAGCCAGGCCACATTCTGGTGAAGGAAACAGTGGGGCCTCCAGGCAGCGGGGGAATCAGGGCAACAATGGAGAGGCCCTTAGCCCCTTGATGTCTTAGAAGGTGAGCAACTCCAGTCTTTTATTTGGGAGGAATTATGCCCTGGTTCTGGAATAGAGAGGGTGGGAACAGGAGCTTGCTGAGCTATTGAACAGGGGAACATACTGGCTCTTCCCCATCCAGGTGGGGAAATGCATCCAGGTAGGAAATGCATGCTTTTTTGTACTTCCTGTCCTAGCTGTGGCTTCCAGATGAGAATGGAAAGGCCCAGGGGTCTTGTTTAGAGACCTTTCCCTTAAGTTAGAGTTGCTTAAGCAAGACTAACATTCTTTCTTTCAAAACATCTATGCCTAGACTTTTCCCCCTGTGCCCAGAGAGGAGCACGTGAGATTTCTGGTAGCTGACCAAGTCAAAGCTAGAAACCCGGCTGGAGGAGAGAATCAGACAATGGTGCCTTCACTTCATGTGATTCTGCTGACAAATCTTAAATGTAAATCATCTTCCTCACTAGTAGGTGTAAGAAACTGAATTGGACAAACAAGATATATGTATTCCCTGAGTTATAACACACACATATATATTCACAACTAAGAAAACAGTATTTGAATCAATTAAATTTTTCCATGCAAAGCAGAAGTTGTGAGCAAACTTGTAAAGAGTAAACAGGAAATAATGTCAAATCTGGAAACTTTTGTTTTCACCAGGACTTTGCTGAGAAGCATTTTAGAAACTTGGAAAGAATGAAAAAAAATTTTTTTTGTTACTTTAATAATTCAAGGCAAGCTATCATAGCCTAGCAAGAGAAGATTTTAATATTTCCCCCTGCACTTTGTACTCTTTTATTTTTGTGGAGGAACATTCTTTGAAAAATCAACATAGACTACATATTGAGTTTTTAGGTATATATTCTTAAAACAGACAATGATTCATTCAAATGCTGTAATCCTGAATTACAAAGATCAAATAATAAAATTAACAATGTTAAATGCATTGTGAGGATTTGTGTGTTTTTTTTTTGTTTGAGGAAACTTTAGAGCATATAAATTCTTTTATGAATCTAATATCTGTGGCTCAAATTTTTGTGCGGTTTATCTTACACAAATAGGTTTGTGGAAACGTAAGCAAATATTGCTACAAAATATCTACCACTCTTTTAAAATAGAAGCTGAACATTATAAAACGAAAACATCAGGAAGAGGAACTATACTCCTTTATACAGTTGGAATAATAAGTTCTGCTGTTTACCATATGAAAAAATTTGTTTCCTGTTTTTCTTAGTTATTATTCTGTACTCAGATCAAATGTACTGCAACTCTGAATCTTGAATGGCAAATAAAATTTTTTATTTGATAAGAAAGTCACTACTTGACCTATAGATTAAAGAAGAAATCTGATCCTAGCTACTATTAGTAAATTTTTGTTGAGTGACTGCATACAAATCAAAACAAATCAAATTATTGCTGCCTCTCCCCGTATCCACAAGCAAACCTTTGACTTTTACTACCACATGACTTGGGTTCCAACAGGTTGGAAGAAGTTGAATTTGTGAGCATTAAGGCATAATTTATTAATAAAGTTTGAATAGCTAGATTACGTTGTGACTTAAAACGGCAGGCATTTATAATGTTCTGCCAAGTTTGGGGTGGCGAGCTGTGCTGGATTTGAGTATTTGATTTCCTCTACTTATTTTGCTTTCATGTTATTTTAGGGAAGTGCTAGTTGAGATTCGAAGAGTCCTTATTCTGTTTAACTATATAAAAACATTAAAACATTTTAGAGAATGCAAAAATACATGTGCTTCAGGTTACAATGTTGAGGCATTTGGATATTTGAATAATGTTTCCACTCTAAAGTAGCAAAAGCAGACTTAGTTTTTAACTGCCGTTCTACAGGGGGTTATGTTTGCTGGTTAAAGTAATGTGAACACTTTGGGAGAACACTTCAACTCTCTAGTGATGAGACGTCCGCTGTTTTCCATGCTGTTATTAAAAGAAGTGTTAGTTTAAAAATTTATAGGCAGACTACTAGTTTGTATGCACAAAAAAATGAAATGAAAAAATGCTAAAAGTAAACTTCAGAATGACATTCTTTAAGGTCATATAATACAACATAGTATGATATAATACATTCCATTAAAATTATGTCTATTGATGTTTAAAGGCTTTGTTACACAGTTCCTTCTGGATATTGAAGATTAAAAAAATATCCCTTATGAATTTGGAGAAAATGAAACTGTTGTTATTTGAAAGGAGGAGGGACTGGCAGGGCAGGGCAGAGCTCGTTCTGGGGAGTCCTGATTCCAAACATCCTCCAGCCGCTAAGGATTCTGTACATTCTATTTCACAAGTCCTTTGTGAAGCTGGTTTCTCACATTAGGATGAAAAAAGTAATTTTCCTAGAAACCAAGTAAATCCCAAACCCCAAACTCACTTGCGGGGCCGATTACAATTTAGACTTGCTTTTATTCGAGTTGTGGCAATTTTCTAAAGAGGGAAATGCATTGAGGAACCAACTGAAGAAATTGTGACAACACTTTGTTACACTGGAATTGGAATTTTATTCTATTATAGTCCCAAGAATTGTCAAATTACCCAAAGGAAACAATGAGTTGCTCAACGGAAAAAAAAAAAAAAGGAAAGGAAAGGAAAAATACCCAGAGATGCTGAAACTTACAAACAATTGTCCCCACTAAGCTCTGTGCAGCTTAAAACACAACTGAATATTAATTCTGTCGGACCTAGTTGACTTAAAAGCTGGGATGGACCAGGAGCTGATTTTTGGCATTCCTTCATTTTTCCACTCTTTTGTTCACTGGACACACAGCTTTTATACACTGGCTTTGCAGTAACCACTGGCGTGATCTCTGAACAATCTGTGTGAGGAGGAAAGGGCTCCTCCAACCAGCAGCCAGAGTTTTAATTACATACGGTTCATCCTGTCGGTCTCGAGCAGCTGAAGAAATAGCTGTTGGAGGAAAGGTACCAATGAACTTACGTTTGCTGGTGTTAATGCGGCAAAGAACCTTCTTGGTGGCACACACACACACACACACACACCCCACTCCTGTGCTGATGATTCTTTTTAAAGGTCAGAAGAATCTCAGTGAAGCGGCATTCCTGTCGTGGAGCTAGACTTACTATGGTGGTGTAAGGGACATGTAAGGTTGAAGAAATTATTTTGTTTATTAATTCAGGTTACATGTCCTGCCGGACTGGCTGGGAGAGAAAGGAAGGAGAGGTGTAACTTTAAGCACACACTGATTTGTTCTTATTACATAACAAAAGTCTATTTCTTTATCATGTTATCATTCAGTTAATAAAAATTAGCTACAATAACAGCATCAACTTAAAAACCCCTCAAAGTCCAGGGGATTTTCTTTCACAATGAACATGAATACTGTTCAGAAATACAAACAGTCAAAGGATAACTTCAGGTCTGAAAGAGAAACCTGGCAAGGATAATTGAATAAGCCTGGGTCCCTTGACTGTGTCATGGTGAGGGCAGTCAACATGTCATAATTAGGTTTATTGAGGGCCATTCCAACAATCTGCTTCTATTCTTCCTGCCTTATTGTCCGCAGCTAGGCAAATAGCCAAGGGACAAAAGGAATCAAGTGCTGACAAAACATGAAAGAGGAAAAAGATTTAGCTGCTTTTATCAAAGAAACTGAGAAGGACTTTGTGTAAATAAAATAAGTGACTGGCCAGCCTGCATTTAGGCAATGCCGTTTTCATTAGAATTAATTCTTGACATATTGGAAGAGTTCCAAGGGAAGGATTTCTACTTCTGACAAGTTTAATTTGTAAATTAAAAACAGTTGGTTAAACATGAGCCTCCATCAACAAAACTTAACCAAAGCCATACACGGGCAAAGACCTAAGCAGGTGAAAAAGAGAATTACTTTGAAAACAAAGTCTTCCCCCAAATTATGCAAATTCTTATTACTTCATAACAAATGTTTCCCATTGGAGCCTGCAGCAGGATGTCTGCTCCTAGAGGTTTGTTTAGATCACGTTTTCTTCCCCTTTAAGCCTCTTCAGTTGACATACTTACTCCGAGCTTGTTCTTCGGAGAAGTGACGGCAAGCTCTGAAGAGGCTGCCTTATGTTTATTTTACAAAGCCAAGCTAATACAAGTTTTGTGAGTCTACAGATTTCAATGCAGCCTGCTCTGCTTCTTCTTCATTGAAGGCGAGAGCTTCTTCCAGGTGTGCTTCTGATTCCTCCCTGGGGTAACCAGTGGAGATGACTACGCAGTGTTTCCTGAGCGAAATCCCAGACCCCAGGTCCGTGTTGTCTGGTAGGAGGTTGCATACGACGCCAGCAGCTTGGTGGTTATGACGTGGTGACACAGAGAAAGTGAAAGCCTGCCCATTGCAGTGAGATCCTCTGGCATCTGGACAAGGCTTCCACTTCAGCCCAAACAGCTGTTTGTGAGGCGGGAATACCTTTTCTTGTCGCGTTTTCTGGAGCTTGCGGACTGAGCTTCACAGGGGGCTCTTTCCCATGGACCTGAATTTCAGAGCACCTTTTTACATGTTGCAAATTGGAAGGTGGCTAGAGAAAAGAATGCTCTCATGAAGGACTTGTCCCTCGGGAATATACCTTTAATTTGCATATCAGATGCCCCTTAGTTCTATTGAGCGTCACATAGGAAATAAGAAACCTATTGCTTGGGTAGCTTCAGTGGCTAGGCTGCTTAGATTTATTTTATTATGTTTTTAAAAAATCACTTCAGGCCTTTTTAATTTTATTTATTTATTTTTATAAGGAAACTTCTTTTCTTTTTTTTCTTTTCTAAATATATTTTATTGATTTTTTTACAGAGAGGAAGGGGAAGGGATAGAGAGTTAGAAACATCGATGAGAGAGAAACATGGATCAGTTGCCTCCTGCACACCTCCCACTGCGGATGTGCCCGTAATCAAGGTACATACATGTCCTTGACTGGAATCGAACCTGGGACCTCTTGGTCTGCAGGCCGATGCTCTATCCACTAAGCCAAACTGGCCTTTTTAAAAAAATTAATTTGATGTTTTTGAAAGAGAGAGAGAGAGAGAGAGAGGTATCAATTTGTTGTTCACTTATTTATGCATTCATGTGCCGTGACTGGGAATTGAACCCACAACCTTGGTGTATCGGATGACACTCCAACCAACTGAGCTACTAGGCCAAGGCCAGGCTGTTTAGATTTTAATACTTCACATTGCGTCGCCTGACATCCAGGTGCATTACGGATTTACATTACCTTATTCATTGGCACTTGAAATTCAAGTGAAAAAAAATTTCTCATCTCAAAGCATCACATTATTTCACCAACAGTGGGTGTGACAAGCACGTTTGGAAGTGTAAAGCCCTAGACAAATGCAAGAGGTAATCACTGTGGTCAGCATCAGATGATTGCTGTGTTTGAATGGCTGTGTTCATATGATGGCCGCTCCCAGGGAAGCGTTGGAGCATTTGGTCCAAACACTTTCCTAGCGGCTCATTAAGCTGGATTTTCAGTGCCTTGAAGTTTATTCCACTTGTGGATTTTGGTAAACAAACCACAGCACATTGGACTGCCCAAATCTAGCTCTGCACCAGATACAAGTGTGGTTTTTGAAAGATGTGGCGGCCGAAATACTTTGCTTTCTGTCCCAGGCCACTCTAATTAACTGTGTGACCAAAGGAAATTCAGTAGCCATGCTGATCTGGATTTCTCTGCCAAGGGGGAGGGGGATAATGCTGGCTCCAGTCCCTCAGAGAATTCTGACGTCTACTGGCTCTGAATGCATTCAAGGTTCTCAACAAATAGAAAGTATTATTTACTTTTGATCTGCTCATTGCTTTTGTAGTCACTGAAACAAGACTGGATAGCTGATCGATTTGTCTCAATACTTTCTCAGATTAAGAAGAATTAAGTGGATCTTCCTGTGGTTAGAGCAAAATACACTAAAATAATTCTGTATCCAGGACATATGGGACCTAGTTGCTAGGATAACATTGCTTTATTGCAAAGCAGCACAGTGGGCATATCTAGTAGAAGAGTGGTATGAGAGAAGCTGCTTTTAAGGGTTTGGTTTCAGGCAAAATGAGTCTTTTGATTTCTACATTGTTCTGATGTCTGTTGGCTCATGTCTCAGATTGGAAGGCCCAGAGGGCCAGGAAGGACTCTCTCTGGAAGGGCTTGGAGATTTATGCAGACTGGCTGACTCTCTGACATTTATTCGCTGCTCTTTTCTCACTCTGTTTTGGCAACTATGAACCAGATGGACAAGCTCATGGAAAACAGGGCCTGTGAAGAGAACACGCTTTTGATTTCTTGAAAGATAAGGCAGAACTTCTCTCTTTGAAAACACTGGTGGCAATTTTATGTGCACGAATTCAAAACTCACTTTTGGAGCCTGATGGAAACCCTTGAACAAGGACCTTCCTTGTGACGTCACGGAGAGTAACATAAGCTCTGTTTACCAAGGCACCCACCAAAGAAAGGTCCAGGCGATGGTCCCAATGTTATGTCTACCAGAGGCCAACCATCCACTTTGTAGCTGGGCAGCAGGGATGCTATCTGAGCTTTGGCTAAGATGATAATTCATCAGGACTGAAAGCCTTTCTTAATCACCAACCTCTCCAAAAGCAGGATGAGGAACAGGGGAAACATGGCTTACTATTTCACTCTGTAATCACTTATGATTTGAGCTCTATTTTTACCTTACGCTGACCTCTGGTGCTGTGGGTGTACTCACTCTGTGGTTTCAGCTCCAGCATTACAAGGGGACAAATGATGACAGTGCCACTAAGCAGGGATTTTGCTGGGAGAAATGGAAAATATGGCCTACATGTGTAGATAGATAGATAGGGAGATGTGTTTATAGTTTTAGGCTCAACCTAAATTCTCAGCACTGAAAAGAGTTAGTGACACATCAATAATTTAAGCAGAAATATTCACATCCAAAGAGATCCTGTCTCGAGCACTGGGACATTTTTGGTGACAGTTACATCTTGCCCCTACGTCGTAAAGTCGTGCCATTTTTCCTCTGTGTTACCCATGGCATAAAACTTCAGACTGAAAATACTTGATCTCAGGCGCATTGTTGAACTCGGTTCTCAGATTTTCAATGTTAAAATATGGGATTAGAAATGGTGAATGACTTTGCTAATAGAGTGCAGCTTTTTTTTTTTTTTTCCAAGGGAAGTGTGAGAGTGGGATGTGCTCACGGATTTCACCCTATTATTTATTTTATGCTGTCTCTGTAGCCTTTTTTTTAAAAAAAAAAATTGTTTACTCTTGTTTGTTTGAACTAATCACTACTTAGGGAAAAGTCCTCTCAGGACTGTCTCCCCTTCCGAAGCCTTCAGCCTGGGTGACCATTCAGGCATAAAAACGTGCTTATCTGCAAATGAATGGCAGCTCTTTGCTTCATTAAAGCCCCTTTCTCTTTTGGCACTCGCATTGTGGCCCTTTGATATTAATTCAAAGGGCAATTAAAGAATGCGGTCCATCTTTGAAGTGAGGCATTCAGGGCAAGGGTAAGGATGAACCTGGGCCTCTGATGGACTGTGTGTATTCAACAGGCCTTTTCAAGGCAGTTTGAAGTGAGTCAAAGAAAATGGGCAGGAGAAGGTCAAAGAGAAAAAAGGGGCTAAAGAAACAGTCTGTATTTGTTCGGAGTATTAGCCAAGCAAACTGCAAATAGCAACAAAATGAAACAGTTAATAGAGCAGCCAGACAGAGCCATGTCAATCACTTAACTTGAACAGATTAGGCCTACGGAGGCTCCCTCCACTGTGTTACCTAATTATCTTGGGAAAGGCAGTAACTGGAAGTAATGGTATTGTATTTCTTTCTGCTTACTGCCCAGAAAAGGTGATAAATACTCACTGCTCTGTAATTATGCAACATATATACATAAAGGAGGAGGAGGAGGGTCAGGGGGGGCGGGGGCTGCATTGAAGTTGAATTCCTAGTAAAAGGGCCAAATATGGCACAAATATGGCATTTTCAAACATTAGCATGCTGGAGGATCACTTAACTCGATTCATCTGGAGCTGGCTGAAATATGCATGATTTTCCTTAACAACCCTTAAAGACAAACACGTTTACCCATCTAGGAAAGTTCTTTTCCAGGGGGGAAAATTAGCCTACAAAAGCTGTGTTCCAATATTATGGAGGATTTGGCCAGCAGTCCCCTCTGCGCCCTGGAGAGGAGGAGATTCCGAATGAAGTGGGCCACTGGGCTCCTCCTTGCAGTCCCCACTGTGCCTGGCTGTTGACACAGTCTTGTGGGAGGGTGGCTGGGAGTTACAGATGTTACCTAGAGGGGTGAGGGAAGAAGGTGGGACTGGGGGGCGGGCTGGAGGTTGGATGGGTGGAGAGTTTTGGATTCCACTTTTATTGGTCATTATAAAAAAAAACACAAAAGGACAAGATCAACCAAGCACTTCTTTTGAAAGTGTGAGCAGATTTAAAGGAGATTTCCCAACTGTCCCAGGGGAATTCGGAGGGGGAAACCCCAGGCACCCATGTGAATGTCTGCAGATAGGTCCACAGAGCAGAGCCCCTTGGATTTAAAGAGACCCTTGGGGACTCTGTTCGGATTATTCACAACATGGGCTGTTGTAGATTTTTTTCTTTGATGTCGCTTTTGTGCCTAATGGGTTTTGTTTGGAGGAACAGTGATAAATCTGAAGGATCTGTTATGCAGCTTTTTGACAAACTGTTCCAGAATGTAGCTATTAATATAAAAGCCTCTCCCTTTGTAAAAAGTCCATATTGAACCAAGTCTTCAATTCTCTGCCTTTTAACACACCAACCATACGCTGGCACTTAAAAAATTTCTTTTCTGAAAAAAAAAATCCTGACTAAAAAAACAAATCATATGGTTAATTTTTAAACATATTGAGAACCTCAGCTAGTTAGTATAGTCAACCCATAAATTCTCTCTCCTGTCCTGCTGATGGCTGTGACAGGAAAATGTTTGAGGAGCCACGAGGCATTTCTGCCACGGAACTGGTCAACAGAGCAGTAGTTGCTAAACCAGCATGTGACTCCACTATGTGAATTTGTAAACTTCCTTAGGTATCTTGGGAGAAAAGTGCCACAAAATACCCCAAATAATAAAAAATATGTAATTTAATAATAGTTGTTAACAAAGGGGAACTAGGCAGTAGCAATAGAATAAGCTAGGACATTTTCACCAACAGTAACCATGAAACTTTAGAAAGAGGACATTCTTTTTTCTTGGTAATTTTGAAAAATTGTCTCACTTTAGTTTTAAAAAAATTCATGGCTCATATTGACGTCCTTTTTAGGAAGACCAACAATCAGTGTCTGCAAATCATAGGGAATGTCCATGACCTCAGAATACTATTGGCACATTGCTGTGACTTCCAGATCAAAAGCAACTGAAGGGGGAAGGACTGGGGGCTCTTGCTGTTCACTGTGTCCTTCCCTCTCCTTCTGGGTGATTTGCAAAGTTCTACCGACTTTTACCTTTTCCGGCATCTTTTCTCTTACTCGCTTTCCCGCATAAACCTCACTTGTTTGTTGCAAGAAGTGAAGGCTAGGGAACAGTGCAGATGAAAACTGTTTGTTTTCCTTTACGTTTTCCGTTTCAACTTTGCCCACCTGCCTGAACTACCGCACAATCTCTAGGTGAGGCTATGGTTCTGAAGTCAAGATCAGTTTTACCATTGGCTCTGCCTGGACCTTGGTCAATTTGGATTGAAGTGTTTGGATCTAGATTACAGAGCAGTGTTGGTTATTAGACTTGTACATACAGGTTCAATGCCATATGTTTTCACAGGTTTACAGTGCAATGAACCCACTTCTAAGCTGCTCCTAGGGGTACATGAAGAATTCCTGATCTTTAGGACCTCATGGTTTTAGTGGTTCCCACAAATGAGCCCATAGTGGAGCCCATTCAAGGGCCAGATAGATGATGACAAAGCAACAATCTAAATGTACTTCCTATTTTATAGTTAAGAACACAAGTTTGGAGAGGCTAAGTAACACAGCTTGTGAAAGAAGGGCAGAGCAGGGCTGGGAATCCAGGTTTGCCTGACTCCACACTTGAACTCTTGACTGTCACATGGTATAACTGTCTCATAGCTTCTGGGAAGACAAGTGGCATTAAGAAAGTATTTAGGAGGGAACCTGTCTTCTTCCTAAGTTATCATATACTAAAAGTGTGCCTAGCGCCTGTGCAGCTGGTAGGCCTATGAAAATGAGACCAATAGTAGTATTTACCTTATAAAACAAGGATAAACATTATGAGAGAATCCACTGGGGCCCAGGTGCCCCTCAAGCGCCAGGTATTCTTGTTAAACTTACTTATGGAGTGTGGTCCTAAGATGGGTTTCCCAGGAAGCTAATAAAGCTTAAATTTAGGGCTTTTATGTGCATGATCCCCTGAGAATGCTGGGAGTTTGCTGAGTGCTGTAGAATGTTCTAGATGAGGAAACCAGGATGCAATCAGGTGTTTCTATGTGAGCATTCCTAGTAAGTCGCCTCAAGAGATGCATACAAAAGGGATTACCAGTAACTTCCTGTGATTTCCTTCCCATTCTAAACAAATATGCACTTTGTACCTGGATTTTGCATTTGTCAATTTATATTCTTTTGAAAAGAGTGGGTCCCCCCAAACCCATGTCAGCTACTGGCAGCTGCCAATACTTAGAATGACTGGGAAAGCATAGAACTTGGGAACAGGAATTCTTTGTAAAACAAGAGTAACAGAACTTATATGAAAGACTAGAACTTGCTCAGAAATCAGTTCAGACTATTATGAGAAACACATCAGTCTGCACAAGCCAACTACACTTGAATCGAATGGCTACTCTGTGCCAGCTACTGGAGAGAATCATGATGAATAAGCTACGCCCCCTCCTCTCCAGGAGCCTATTGTCTGGGGGAAGGTGGTCGCATGAACACATATGTGGATCTAATATGCAAAAGTGTTTTTAAAAGTCCAGGACACTGTGGGAATGCAGGGGAAGGTCGTCTGATCAGCGATTCTTCCTAGAGGAGAAGGTCTCAGAGCTGAGTGGAGAGGGTGACTAGGAGTTGGCCAGCACAAACGAGGAAAGGCAACATATACAGAGGGAACAGCATGGGCTAAGGCATGGAGCAGTGGACACACAGTGTTTGTGGGAATTGGAAAACAGCTGAAGACAACAGGGTGTCTTGCCATATGTTTTGCCAGAATTGCTCAGTCTTTAAAGACAAAATAAGCCTTCCCCCCGTCTCTCTTATGTTCTGTTAAAAATGAATAAGCAATCTACGCTAAAACACAACCATATTTTCAAAGGCTAGGTAGAACACTTTCCTGGCCCAACTCTACTGAGATATAATTCATATACAAACATTGTGTTTAAAATGTACAATGTGTTTATTTGATATGCTTGTATATTGCAAAATGTTGATTTGGTGCATTTATATATTGCAAAATGATTACTATCATGTTAGCTAACACCTGTATCATGTCACATAATATTTCTTTTTTTGTGGTGTGACTACTGAAGATCTCTCTTAGCAACTTGCAAGCATATAATATAGTGTTATTAATTGCAGTCACTATGCTGTATGTTAGATTCCCAGAACTTACTCATCTTATTTGTACCCTTGACCAACATACACCTCTTCTCCCACCATCCAATCCCCAGTGCTGGGTAACACCATTCTGGCCTCCATTTCTATGGGTTTGGCTTTTTCAGAGTCCATATGTAAGTGAGATCACGCAGTGTTTGTCTTTCTGTGTCTGACATATCTTAGCATAATGCCCTCAAGGCCCACCCATGTTATTACAATAGGTAGGTCACTTTAATATTTGTTATTTAAGTAAGTGTTGTTTGAAAAGAAAATGAATTTTATATCCTTGGGTTCTTTTTTATAGTGAGACACAATGTTCTTGCCCTCTGAGAGACTGTTTTGCAGGAGCAGTTTTTTGGAAGAGCAGAGTCTGATGCACAGAAATGGGAAGTCTCCCGGGATGTCAGAACCCAGCTCTAACTCTTCCTTTGTGCCTTGTTTAAGGAGATAATCTGAGCATGGGGTTATAAACTCTTATTAATTTTCTTTCTAGTTTCCTTGTGTTTGTGACTATACATTTATTTTTGAAATTTTCATAGAGTAAAATTTTCATATAGTGAAATGATCATAACATAAAACGAATAGTTTTAAAGTGAAAAATTCAGTAGCATTTAGCATATTCATGATGTAGTGCAACCACTAGCTCTATCTAGTTCTAAATCATTTTCATCAACCCCCAAAAGGAAACCCTGAGCCCATTAAGTGACTGCTCCCCGTTCCTCCATCTCAGAACCAATCTGTGTTCTGTTTCTATGGTTTATTCTGGTTATTTCATATAAATGGAATTATACAATATGAGACCTTTTATGACTAGCTTCTTTCACTTAGAATGATGTTTTAGAGGTTCATTCACGTTGTAGTGTCAGTACTCTATTTCTTTTTATGGCTGAACTAGAGGCCCAGTACACAAAATGCATGCACTCAGGGTGGGGGGTCTCTCAGCCCAGCCTGCCCTCTCACAGTCCAGGAGCCCTTGGGGGACGTCTGACTGCTGTGGAGGTGGGAGCTGCACCTCTGCTGCACTCATCAGTGCGAGCCTGGCTCAGGGCTTCTGGCTGAGCGGTGCTCTCCCTGTGGGAGTGCATTGACCACCAGGGGGCAGCTCCTGCAGTGAGCACCTGCCCCCTGGTGGTCAGTGGGCATCATAGCGACCAGTCATTTGGCTGTTTGGTTAATTTGCATATTAGCCTTTTATTATATAGGATAATATTCCATTATATGCATATACCATAAAATGTTCATTCATTCATTCATTGATTGTTGAACATTTGGGCTATTTCCACCTTTTAGCTATTATGAATGGTGTTGCTTTGAATACACATGTGCTGGTATATGTATTTGTTGTTTTTTGAACAACACATGTATAAATTTATGTAACCATTACAATCAGAGTACTTTGTAATTCTATCATCCATCCCTTCCCAAAATCTCTTGTGTTATCCCTTGGAAATCACACCCTCCTCCCACTCCTAGATCCCGGCAGCCACTGATCTGTTCTCCATCGATATACTTTCATTCATATAAGTTGAATCATATGCTATTTAGCTTTTTAAAAAATATATTTTTATTGATTTCAGAGAAGAAGGGATAGGGAGATAGAATCATCAATGATGAGAGAGAATCATTGATAGATTGTCTCCTGCATGCCCCCCACTGGGGACTGAGCCCCCAACCCAGACATGTGCCCTTGACTGGAATCGAACCTGGGACCCTTCAGTCCACAGGCTGATGGTCTATCCATTGAGCCAAACTGGCTAGTGCACTATATAGCGTTTTGAGATTGACTTCTTTCACTCAGTATCTTTATCTTGAATTAATCCAAGTCATTGAATGTGTCAGTATTTTATTCCCTTTTATTGAAGAATAATATTCTATTGAATGGATGTACCACAATTAGTTTATACATTCACCCATTGAAGATCACTTAGGCTATTTTGTTCGTTATGAATAAAGTTGGTACAGATATCTATGTAAAGGTTTTTGTGCAAACACAAATTTTTATTTTCCTAGAATAAATGTCTGGGGATGGGAAGGCTATGTTAAGTGTATGTTTAATTTTTAAGAAACTGCTAAATTTTCCCCCACAATAGCTGTGCCATTCTGTATTCCATCAGCAATGCAATGCTTTGCATAGGTGTCAGTTCTTGGTATTGTCAGCATTATTACTTTAGCTGCTCTGAATAGATTGTATAGTGATACCTAATCATTGTTTAATTCAATTCACATTTTCCTAAGGGCTATTGCTATTAAACATATTTTTATGTGTTTATTTACTATCCAAATATACTTTTTTGTTCATCCTCACCCAAGGATGTTTTTTTCCCCTTTTTTTTTTTTTTTTTAGTGAGAGTGAAAGGCATGGGGCGAGACACACAGAGAGAAACATCAATGTGAGAGACACATCTATTTGTTGCCTCCCACATGTGTCCTGGCTGGGGCTTGGGACCATGCCTGCAAACAAGGTATGTGCCCTTGACTGAAATCAAACTGAAACCCATGTTCTAACCCCTGAGCAACCAGCTAGGGCCCAAATATCCTTTTGGATGTTCAATTCATTTGCTCATTTTTAGTTATTTTGTTTCCTTATTGTTGAAGTTTGAGAGTTCTTTTTATGTTCTAAATACAACCCCTTTGTCAGATATATGATTTGCAAATATTTTCTCTCAGTCTTTAGCTTGTCTTTTTATTTCTCTAACAATGACTTTTGCAGAACAAAAGATTTTGCTATCAGTGAAGTCCGATTTGTTAATTTTTATTTTATGCTTGTGCATTTTAGTATCATGTTTAAGAACTTTTTGTCTAGCCCTGGTCATGAAGATTTTCTCCTGTAGAACATAGACTTTAATTAATTTTATATTTAGGACTATGGTTGACCCATTTTCAGTTAATTTCTGCATGTGGTTTTATGTTTAAGGCAGTGTTGGCTAATTTATTTTTTGCATATGGATGTCCAATTGTTTCTACACCATCTGTTGAAAAGACTACCCTTTCTCCATTGAATTGCATTTGCGTCTTTGTGAAAATCAACTGGCCATATTTGTTTTGATGTAATTCTTGAAATCCAGTAATGTCATTCCTCCAACCTTTTTCAAAACTGTTTATAGCTATTCTAATGCTTTTCCACATACATTTTAGAGTCTGTCTGTCTATAGCTACAAAAATTCCTGCTGGTAACAGTTTATTTTTTAAAAGGTGTTTTGTTTCAGTTTAAAGGTTTTTGGAAATCAGAGAGCAAGAAAATGAATCTACTTTTATTACATGTGAAATTAATAAAATCATCTACCCAATGGGGGATGCCACTCTGTTACAAGTACCTCCTCTGTATTAATGCTCAGTAGTAGTGAGGTGGTTGGCTGTGGTCAGACAGGTTGGGCCAAGTCATGTTGACACAGAGATAACCTTGGACTTGCCACACATGTTTACTATAACCTGCTTTCCGTATTTGCCATGAAACACTCAAAATCAGTCTCAGAGAAAAAGGAAGGCACACAGGAAATACATGATGTATATTCATGAAGATCAGGACAACCCACCCTTGGCTTTTGTATCGTTTATTGAATTTATATAGCTTTAAGCCTTTGGGTCCTTCCAAAAACATTTGCCAATGTGCAATATTACAGGGTTTCCAGGCCAATGTTCTGGCCCCTGATTTAAAAACTAGACGATCAGGAACTCAGGGAGGGAATTAGAAGGTAGGAAGTTTCATTTTCCTTCTCTACTTTGAGTAAAGAAAGAAATCCACCCCCTGCTCTGCCTCAGAACGGGGTGATTAGAAAGATATTACGATCTGCTCGGTATCCTTTCCTCCTGATGTAGAATTTCATTGCCAAGTTCCAGTGAACTTTGAGTGTGGAGTCCTAATGTTTTGTACAAATTGACATGCATGTCAGGTATTTAGCATGCTTTTCTCTACCCATTTTCAAACATTTAGAATAGAATTAACACTTAACACTTACACAGTCAGTGTGAGCACTGTGAAAATGAGCTTAGAGTATAATCACGGATTCAACCAGTGAATCTAAATTTGGCAGTAACTGCCTGTGAAACTCTTGCTTTTTTTAGGGAGGGCGTTCAAGCCGGTCATCATGGACTTCTTGGCTGCTTGTTCTGTGTGTACTGGGCCTGCCCTAATACTGCCCTAATAAAAATTGTCTATCAAGTTTTGGAAACTTTGAGTTAGATAAAGTCTGTTTTTTTGCAGGTTACTCCTTAAGCACTGCATACTGAAGTGAATATCCAAGGTTAAAGTTTATCAGTTAAATATCGTTGGGAATTTTGCATTGAGATCGCACTGCATTGAAGGACGTGATGCTCAATGTTTGTGGCTACTTGAGTTCATTTTAATTATTTATACATAGTCTAGGTAGCTCTAGGTAATTCTCCAGTGGTTTCAAGGAAAGCATTATTTTTAAATGTTGTGTGCCAGAAATACTTTTTTCATTCCCAGTCTAAGACCTTATGGTGTTGAAATATAGCCATATGTAAATGAAAGGAAGTTATTTTATTTTTTAGTTAAGTAATAAATAGAAATATAGTTTAGTATAACTGTCACAATCCAGCAATGATATATTTTTTAAATTTTTATTTATTGATTTTTAGAGAAAGAGAGAGAGAGAGAGAGAAAGAGAAAGAGGGAGGGAGGGAGGGAGGGGGAGAGAGAGAGAGAGAGAGAGAGAGAGAGAGATGGATTTGTTGTCCTACTTATGCATTCATTGTTTGCTTCTTGTATGTGCCCTGACTGGGGATCCAACTTGCAACGTTGGCAGAACCCTCTAACCAACTAAGCTACCTGTCCAGAGCCCAGCAAAGATAGAGTGTTTTATTTTCTCTTTTCTTTAACATGTAGTCTTTATCTGCCACTTTAATGTTGTGTTGAGCTGCAGAGGCCATTGTGCATCTCAGATATGAAGACAGCAAGGCTCAAGTTCAATGACTGATCCAAGGCCACTGAGCTGGTAGTATAAGTAGCAGAACCAGGAAGAGAGCTCATTCCTTGAGGCCAATCTGAAATGGCATTTTACTTGGAGATAAAACAAATCCCCACCTTATACCTATGAGGAAAGGGGAAGGATGACTCCAAAGTACTGAGTTTTGGATTCTAAGGCAAAACTTGGTAGATTTTAAAAATATTTCCCATTAAAACAAAAAGAAAATAGACAACAATGCTGAATTCTGTAGCACCAGCTCTGGCTTTGAAAACTTTCAAAAGTTACGGGCTCTTGCATTTTTCTTTCTCTAAATGCAGACCATATAATTTCCCAGTGTAATTTCTCTGTTTGGACTAGAAGTTATAAACCCTTTTCATGTTGACATTCTTAATAAATGTTGATGGGCATATGCTATGCCTAGTCTTTGTATTTGATACATCATATACTACCTGCAAAATGCTTATTTGCTTTGGACAACCTTTTCGTCTTACCTTTTGATCTAGATATAAAACAGGCAGAAGCAATGTGATTCCTGCCTTTAATGTAACACGATTCCCGGAATTAGGAATTTCCATCTCAGAATGTATCAGGAAGTGGAGAACGGGCTGTTCGGTAATGATGTTCTTTTGGATAAATTGTGTTTGTTTGCTTCCGAATGTATGTGTGTGTGTTCATTTAGAAGCAGTAAGAGTAGGTTTTTTCTTTCCCAATAAACTACTCTTGGAAAGTAGAGTTTAGCTGCTGTAAGTGAGGTAAAATACAGAATAAATTTAATTTAGAGAATTAAACTTTTAAGATTACTTATTTTTAAAAGGAAGCCATAGAGGCACAAATGTGCAGGTTAAGTTTTCTTATTCCAGTTCTCCTGCTGAAGCTAGGGTAGTGGCTCACTTCCCAGCACCCCATAGGGTTTGAGGTTTCTATAGTGTGTGTTAAATCAGTGCCATGCAGTCAATTCCAGATATGCCCCAAGAGAATAAAACTTAGGGAGGAAAAACCCCAACAATTTAGTGTTGCCAATAAGAGAACTTGCTTTTTTTTAAGAACTGAATTTTAGTCAGCACCCAATAAAACTCAGATTAAAAAAATTCCTCCATCTGTCCCAAATATTCTCTAATTACAAACAATATACAAAGTTTAGGAATCAAGTCCAAAGGTTAAAGGTTTTTGCTCGTGAGCCAAGGAGAGAGGAAAGAGGTGTATTGATCCATGTCGATTTCCAGATTCCGGGGTCAAGCTGTCATTCCTCAAAGGAGCAAGGCACCTTCAAAAAAAGTGTGATTATCAAACAAGAGGTGAAAGTTTATCTCTAGGTTAGTGGAAAAAGGGGCAAGAAGGTGGTCATTTAGGTTCTGAATATAAGCATTGTATTTAAATAAATCTGGGGCAAGGTATTTATTCATTTTGTAGAAAAACTACCCTATGAGGTTTATTAAATATAATTTAAGGATAGAATCAGGAAAATGTTCTCACATAACTAATATAGAGAAATAGTAACAGTAAAACTTCACATACATTTAAATGTAATCTTCAAAACAGTGCTCTAAGGCAACTATTATTCCCACTTTGTAAATAAGCTAAATGAGTTTAGACACACGAACACCTCTTCAAAGGTCATAGTAAGGGTCAGACAAATATACTATTATTCCTACTGGTATAGTTCCCTCCCCATATTTGGATAATGTGATAGAATTAGCCCTAATTTGATTTAACAGAAAATGAAATGTGAGTCCATTTTAGGATGGAAGGGTGTCTCTGGAATATTCCTCTTCCTTGAAGAGGCTCTTTTCTTCTTCCCTTTTCCCCAGGAGGGTTTGCTGTCCTTCCTGTTACAAAGCTCCTTCTGTCTCGGTCTGGATGTCCCTAGCCAGGCAGAGGACTCAGTGGTGGCCAGGGCGACGGCCAGGCACAAAAGGGTTCATTTCCTGCCCAGCCACAAGCCTTGAGCCTCAGGCAGCCCTGACTGGTCGCTGATCTCTGCAAAGTCTTCACGTCTCTTCATTGTTTTTTTAGGATAATATTTCGGGAGGACATTTCAATCAGATGAACTGAGATAGATAGTTAATTCGATTACTTTCTCTATACAAAACAAAGGATATTTTTGAAACAAGGTCCAGGAAATAGTCAGTGTCTTAGTGGAAGTCATTGAGAGCAGGAGTCTCCATAATCAGCCTGATAAAACCTCCAAATAATGATTTTTTTTGAAAACTTACAAGCTATGGAGGTTTTAATTTGTCTGGTAGCCATGGAGGCAAAAAGTGTTTTAGCATAGTTTTAAACATAAAAGTGTATTATTAAAACATAGCGTGATTATGAAAACATAACAGCATGGTTATTAAAACATGTAAGTGCATTGTTAAGCATATTAATTATGTTTGGCTATATGAGGTAAAAGGAAAGGGAAACAAAATACTTCCTGAATTACTATGATGTGAAGATTTTAAGTCAGGCAAAGAGTGTGAGGAATTAGATCAGATCTGAAACCTAGAAAATGTGGAGCCATTTCTCCAACAAAATGTATCATGTCCCTTTAAGAAAAGGCACTTGGAGAAATGAAAGTGAAGTGTACACAGTTTAAAATATATATCCATGTGGAAGTTTTTAGACACACACACACACACACACACACACACACCTGTGGCATGTGTCCATTTTGGGACTATTTTCTAGATTTTACCAGCATATTATACAGCATATAACTATTACTAGTTGTATTTACTATCTTCAATTTGCCTAATAATAAACAAGAGGATCTCACACCTGCAGAATCCACATCTATGATGCATGTTGAGCCAGAGCTTAGTGTGGGTGGCCACGTCTGTCCCTTAGAAGAAGCATCGGTCAGGGACCCTGTACCATTTCAAAATGGGAAGTCAGCTCATCAAATTCGATGCCTGAATTTGATGGAGTGGTTACCCTCCCTAAAACAGGTTGTGTAGTGGAAGCATAACTTTAAAAATACCCTCTTCCTAATCACTTTCTGATTTCAGGAAAAGGAAGTTTAAAGATATTAGTTTACATGTTGCTGTTACGCACAGTGTTTAATTTTGTATTCATGAGAAAATGAGCTTCCAGGCTATGAGTAAAGGCAAGCGAATTCCTTGCAGCAGGGAAATCAAAGAGCAGTTTCCCTGTCTCCAGGGCTGAGGGCCTGGAGGAGGTTAGGGGGTCTTTGTGCCTGGGGGATTGTCTCAGGGGGAGAGAAGCCAGAGAGGGAAAGATCAGGGAGGGATCAAGGAAAGGCTGCAGGGGGCTTGGAGAGGCCGGGATGGCATTATCCTATAGGGAGGAGGTCCAGCTGGGATCAAGGGAATGGCAGGCGATGGTGAGCACTGTCCCGGGGCTGATTGGAGGGAAGAATGGTTTCCTATGAGCCGAGACAGTGTTTCATGGAAACTCTGAAAATGCCTGAGAGGATATGCCTGCCAGCCAGTTTGCCCCGTGGAGTGTGAGTGATCCTGGCCCACTCCTAACCCCAGAAGGAAGAAAAGAATCCATGGGCTCTGAGGTATTACAAGGTCAGGGTCTGGCACAATCCATAGGGAGTGCATTGCTCTTTCTTAAGGTTGGCTTCCCACTTGCAAGTAAAGAGAATGAGTGGACGTGTCATTACCGATCAAATGAGGACGTTTCCTCAAATGCACTTTCTTGACCACTGTGAGTTGGCATGTACCCGGTCAGTTCACTATGGAGACCTAGTACCCATTTACTAGGTTTATATGTGTCAGAAATTCCATCATCACAGCACCCATGCAAAGTGAGAATTACCACCCCTGTTTTGTTCTTGTCGATGGCCACACTGCTAGGAAAATGACAGGTCCAGGATTGGACTCTGTGCATCTTTTCCCAAAAACTAGCCCAGTGATTCACCAACTTCACAGAACCAAGGAGTCATACTTAAGAGAACCTGAGCTTGTACATGTGAAATTGACTGACATGGTAAATGCTAGGTAAGTATTAGTATTGTTACAGGTTATTTCTGGGTTCCTTGCTTAAAAGAATATCTCTGGAATCAGCATCAAGTGCTTTTGATTTTGCCGATGTGGGGTGAAGCTCAGAAATCATTTTAAACCAATACTTGAGGAGATCATGATGCAGTTGCTTGTAGAGGGTATCCCCATGGAGTAGTAATGCTCAAACTTTATCACCCAATGGGGACTCTACTTAGGAAGTCCTGATACCCTCCTCCCATGTCGTTGACACCTTGACCATATGTAGGAGGGAGGGCATTTTCTACCACATACCCTAGTGTGGGATTACACAGCCATTTTCACTATTAGAATCAGATCCATGACTCATGTTTTTTGAAGACTTTTTACTCTCTCTTTTCCCACGGACGTCTGTAAACTCCCTATTTCTATTAATGTTGCAACTTGCCCAACTACTGAATTGAGAATAGAAAGTTTCATAGTAAACCTTGAGTATAGGAGATTCTATGATAAAATAAACCTTAAACATAATATATTAACTGAGATGTTTGACATACTTATTTCTGTGGAGTGGTAAGAAAATGAGATCTCTAAGAGATCTTTGAGTGGTCTTAGCCAGCCACAGAACTCTCTTGTATCCATGGCGTTTGATGGAAACATCAGTTTAGGGGTAGAAATGGATCTCAGAGATGACTTGGTGATAAATTAATACTCAGAGACTCTGGGAAACCCAGATTTCCAAAGGCCTTTTTGGACATCTAAGAGACCCTGAATCTCAGTTCTTCAGGGTAACCTGGTATGTCTGAAGCATTGGACAGTACTGCAGGAAGAATCATGTGAGAACAGACATGCATTTTTCAGTACAATAAAATCAACCTAAATATAAGGCAATAAAAGACTGACAGAATGTAAGGTGAAAAAAAAAAAAAAGACTGTTACAGCTACTCCCCCTCACCCGTAGGCAAATAACATAGCCACTGAACACAAAATGGGATTAGAAATCCAACTGTTATCTGGTTGACCATCTACCATGTCTGACTGAAAACTTAAAGTGAAACTCTCCATTAAAAAAAACATTTGCAATTGGCGTTTCTTGGAGATTGGATGTCAGATTTTTTTCTTTTTTTTAAATTTGATATTTGCTAGACTGAACTCTGTTCTGTTCACCTGTTTGAATGTTCTGCTTTTCACAGAACTGGACATAGTGTGGACATTAAATAAGCATTTGGTGAATAAATTAATGTAGAATTAAAGACACATTTTGTGATGAGGTTATTACAAGCTTCGCTCTTTTTTTCTCCCCGGGAAAGAAAACATATACCTAAACATATGTATGGTGTAGGTTATGTACTCTGTAACCTGGACTGTAGAGATACCTTTGACAACTGTTTTATTGCTGTTTCTGGTGGTGTGCCATGTAGGGTTTATTCATATAGACAGGGTCTTGCTTAGCATGAAGTTTTGGATCCTGATTCACACTCCGAAATGCCTTTAGCATTTGAGAAAGTTATCCTACTAATGTCAAACCAGGATATACATTTTATACTTCACCGCTATATTGTTCATTACATATTTCTGTTCCACATTTTCTAAAGTCTGTTCACACCCAGTGAATTATTTCCTCACAATCACCTGTGGATTATTATTACTTCTTTACTGATGGGGAATCCGAGAGCCATACAGTTTAGGTAACTTGCCTACCTGAATGTGTGGGTTGAAAAGAGAATCCTGGGAATGGAATACCAGTTCTTTATTTTGACCTATTTCTAACTTCCTTGTTTTCCAAATAGGTGAATTTGCTGCATGGTGGTGGCCATTTAGATGAAGAAGATTGAAATAGTGTTTGGGGCATCAGGGCCTAGGATTAGGGGCCAGATGATGCTATGGTTTTAGCATTTCTGCGGGACAGCCAGTGTGCATGTCAGAGGTCATGGAGTTCATGGCACCGAGATCCAAGACAATCCAAGAATCTGAAATCAAAGCATGGGTCAATATTAAGCTAATGCAACCACAGCAGGAAGTCTTCAGGCGACCTGGGAAACGGTTGTCCAATTAAAACCAGTGTCCTGGTTTTCTGTCTCCTTGCGGACTGAGCAGTAATAGCTTGGTACTGGGGTGTAATTAATCTATTAATTACATTTGGCACCTATTGTATGAAGTTGAGTAGCATCACAGAGATGTGGGCCCTCATGGGAAAAATCCCCCGTAACTCTGGCCTTCTTCACGCCTTGACATCGGGCAGTGACTGCAGCAGAGACAGGACGAGGCATCCCTCCATCACACTGCAGAGGGGTTGGGGCTTGCATCATGCTACGAAAAAATGAGAGTTTTGTCTGCCCTCGGATGATGATACTTGTAATAAGCTTTGGAAATGTGGGGTTTATGAAATCTGGAATTTATAAACGCAAACTTCTGCAAGAGAAAGATATTATGCAAAGTCCACCTCCACTCCATACTAGCTATGTAACTCTCTCTGTGCCTCAGTTTTTCATCCGTAAAATGGGGATAACAGAGTGTTAATTTGAATGATGAATTAGATGAATGAGAGCATGTAGAGATGCTTCATGAGGTACGTGATGCATAATAAGTACCCATAAAATTGTGACTGTTATATAGACCAGGAAAGTATTTTCTGTAAAGAGTTATGCAGTGAAAATTTTTGGTTTTACTCAACTTGCCTTCATAGCACGTAGCCATAAAATACATAAATGAATGGGCATGACTATGTTCCAATAAGTTTTATTTTAGTTTTTCATGTGTTGATGTTATTCTTTTTTAAAAATGTTTTTTCAACTATTTAAAAATGTAGAAACCATTCTTAGGTCACAGAACATGCAAAGACAGACAATGGGTAGTATTTAGCTGACTCTGGCACAGACCTTCATATCTTCAATTTGGAAGTATTATTGTATTTCCTAGCATTATTCTATGTTTGTGGTGATTTTGTTATTAGAATTCTGTTGGCAACTGCTGGTTATGCGGCCAAATATGTGAAGGTGTGTTGATCACCTTTTGCATTCGCCCAAGATGAGCTAGACACACACATTGGAACACTTCTAGAAGACAAAGTGTTGGGGCTAGGTGGTCCTTTAAAAGCAAATGTGATTTTCAATTTTGTGGAGTCTTGGCAAAGTCAGGTCAAAATTTCATGTTTAATAAATCTTAAATGATAATGTGTTAGAACCGCTAAGATAATTGAAACTTGTGAAGACATATAATTTTAGTCCCAAATGAATCATTTGGGGTAAAACTGTGTGAGACCCTATGTCATACTCAGAATTTAAAAGATATCAGATGAGAATAGAGCCACTTTTCAGATATAAGTAAAGAATAAGTGCAAGGAAATATTTTAGCAAATGAAATTGCACGAATTTAAACAAAAGCATTATTTTTTTCTTGTAACTTTCTAATTGCCCCATTTCTTCTACTTCAATTTTATCTGGTCTAAGTGTGGTGCAAGTCCCCCTTTTTATAATACTATTTTCTCCCAAGTTTCTTCGGTGCAAATATTTTCTATGCAAGATATTACAGAGTTAATTAGCATGCATGCATGTTTAATGGTGTTCATGATTATTACTGTGCTTTTCTTCAAGTTATGAAGGGTGCATCTTTTAGGTACAAAAAGATCTCACATGCTGGCTAAAATGTTGAATTGACTCAAGGTTGTTTGCAAAAGTACCCAAGCTTATTTGGGGGTACTTCTCAATTCTTATAAATATAATATATAACCATTGTAGAAAAAAATCATGTAAAACAGGATTTCACAAGTTGTTTCAATTAAATTCTTTTTTGGGCCTAATGAATGTAAGGAATACCCTTGTGGAGGAAATCATACTCATGGTGGTAATTTCATGAGAGTATCACCACACTTAGGAGATCCCTATCTAGGACATGTCCCAGATTCCCCAAGTTAGAAAAAACAAAGAAAAATGGCTTCTCATATTTATCATGAAGTTCTCTGAACTATCCATGACCTGTAGGTCTCCATTATTATAATTTATAGGGTAGATTTTACTCACAGACTGAGGAAGTGGCTGCCTCGAAGGGTTGAGTTCAGTGGAATTGGGGAAGAAACCCCATGGCCCCATGAAAGACTCTAGGGAATTTATAATCATGAGTATTGGTTGACTTGTCTCTCCCTGCTACTTGGGGGGTATAATGGGATGTCATTGCTGTTGTTCAGGGTTGTTTACATTGTCTTCATGGCAGGGAAGGTGACTATAGAGAGTGTCCTCTTCTTGTGCATTGCACTTAGGGGCCCTGGTTCTACCAGAGGCTCATAAAGAGAAAGAGGATTCACAGTGAAGCTAACCTCAGAGTGCTCACCAGAAAGGACTCCTTCCAAATACCTGCTAAGGACCCCAACAGTGTGTCACATGGTCAAGTGCTTTTGGTAAAATATGCAAAAGTAAGCTAGTTTTGTGTTTTGTTTTGTTTTTAAGCCTCTCCTCCCCCTGCCACCTGCAGACTGTAAAAGCGTCAGGTCCCACAGAACATGGATTTGCTTTGGCTCTGTGTTTTCAGGCTGGAGCTTACTCAGACCTTTTTGGAAGTGGAGAAGAAACACATCTTTGTCGATAGATGTGTACAGTTTTGGAAGCTGAGAGTAAATCGTCCTGAAGGCCTAAGACTGAAGAAGAAATTGTGAAAAGGACAGATTTTCTCAGGGAAAGGGGTGTGAAGCTGAGAGTAGAATGGTTCTGTTGATGTCTTTCTGTATACAAAGGAAATCAGGAAGTTTGAGAAAAAGAGGGGCAAGTATCTTTAGTTTGTCAGAGAAGAATCTGAAACACATATTTTTCTTTTCTGTAGAAAGTGAAAGGCTTAATAGAATATTAATATTTAATTTAATATTGTTCAATAAAGTTTACTCAATTAGTGTTCAATTATCTTCTATAAAAATAACTACAGCTCTGACTGGTTTGGGTCAGTGGATAGAGTGGTTTAGCTCAGTGGATAGAGTGTTAGCCTGCGGGCTCAAGGGTTCCAGGTTCGATTCCAGTCAAGGGCATGTACCTTGGCTGTGGGCACATCCCCAGTAGGGGGCGTGCAGGAGCCAGCTGATTGATGTTTTTCTGTCATCGATGTTTCTGACTCTATCCTTCTCCCTCCCTCTCTGTAAAAAATCAATAAAATATATATATTTTTAAAATAAATAACTATAATATATTATCACAATGTAGTAATGATGATGATGATGATGATAATAACATGTATGTTACATGAATGTTACACTTTACTAAACACTTGCACATATTTTCTCTCATTAGTAACTACTGAAGCCAAGAAAGGGTCTCTTTATCTATTGCCTGTGGATGTCTCCCAAACTGGAATCCTCTGAAAAATTGAGGTAGAATGGTCTCCATGCTCCTCTCAATTATTCTTTCCTTATTTTGTGATAAGGCTATGACATCATCAGTCAATTTCTCCTCTTTTCTGATTTCTTCAGCATTACAGGAGTAAAAATAGCCATTAAACTTTGACACACAAAGCCATTTCTCTTAGAATGGCCTCTAATTTTTTGCTTGCAAAACTACTCAACTGGCAAGCAGAGAACCAAGTTCCCTCAAAACCTGCTCTCAGTAGGCATTATTTGCATTTGTTAGATTGGTCCATATGAACTTACTAGTGGCTTTGCTGACCTCTGACTGTTCAACCCTTTAAATGAAAAAGTAATACTGGGGCACACAACTATACTTATGTAAATTCAAGGAAGTGCTCAATTAGAGAAATAAGTGTGGTAGCAAAAAAGTTGACCTGAAAGTTTAGTCAATAGTTCAATTAAGAGGGAAAATGCTGAATGTATGAAAAATATGAAGCACTCCTACAGTACAGAGAGAGGGGACTATTTATGACTGGGAGATTCAGGGAAGGTTTTGTGCAACTGGGTTTGAGACCTAGGCATGGCATTGTATAAAGATGGGCACACAGGGCATGCTAAGTAGAATGGGACAGTGAGTTAGGGTGCCAAAGTTAAGATATGACCAATCCTTTGTTCATTTTGGCAAGCCTGTGGTATTCTGGGAAGACTTGTTCCAGCCCAGTGAAAACTTAAAAATTTCACATGGTAGCCCTCCCTGGTTTGGCTCAGTGGATAGAGCATTGGCCTGCGGACTGAGGGGTCCCAGGTTCGATTCTGGTCAAGGGCATGTGCCTAGGTTGTGAGCTCAATCCTCAGTGGGGGGCATGCAGGAGGCAGTCGATCGGTGATTCTCTCTCATCATTGATGTTTCTATCTCTCCCTTCCCCTCTGAAATCACTAAAGATATATATATTAAAAAAAAATTCCACATGGTGAACTCTTAGTAGGTTTTTGTCAACTGCACATTAGTTGTTTCTACATCTTAAAGCTGATTTACTCAGAGATATGTTAATTATTATTTCTTGTAAATATTGCTTACTACTAATCAATACTTGAATATCCATGCTACTTGAGTGAAGAAACTTATGAATGATATCAAGAAATAGATCTAGAAATAATTTTTATGAATTTTTAGAGTGAAGACTGGTGGTTAACTACTTAACTCTGACATCTAATTGGCTCACAGAGACTGGGCAAATCCTTTTAAATACTTGTGTCAACTTCATTTTAAAAACAAGAACAATAATCTCTCACAGGGTTGTTTTAAATATATAATGAGGTAAATAATTTTAAAAGTCAAAAACAAAGACAGCATCATGTCATAGTTAGATGTACATAGAGTGGTTGAGATGCTAAACATTTATTTGTATTTTTCCTCTGGGCTCAATCTTGAGTCCAAGTTGCATAATTAATTTTGTGATTCAGTGGGTCTATCAGTGGAAGGAGAACGCTAGGTAACATAGCTGATTGGAAAATAGAAGTCAGTTCACTCACAGATGCATAGAAAATTCAAAATTCAAGCAAATTGATAGTGTGATAAAAAGCAAAGAACCAGAATTCAGAATTTGAAGATCTAAGTTTGAAATTTAACTCTGCCCACAGCAAGCCAGGTGATGATAGAGATATCATTTCATCCATTTGAAACTCCATTATTATTATTATTTTTTAAGCTGTAAGGTCAAGTATGGTTTGATGATTTTTTAAAAATGATTTCCAGCTTTTAAAATTCTATGCTAAGCAGCATATTTAACACAACACATGAACATCAGTAGCAAGTAGTGGAAACATATTTTAAGCAGCGATATATTTCTAATTTTTCCTCCTTCAATTACATGCACTTTACTTGGTTTTCTTCTGTTGGTTTTCTTCTCCAGTAACCTCTCTACACAGTCTTATGCTCAGATATTCACACATTGATCCTGCTCTGGCTTCTATCAAGAAGAAGAAAGCATTTGAAGGGCCCCTCTTTCTTAGTGGCAGCCTGCTTAGAAATGGATGAAGATTTGAGAGGAATAACCAACTACCTCTGATGTCTCAGGCCTTTGGCAAACTTTCTTAAAACAGTGGCTTATTCGATGCTCATTTGAATGAATTATATTTAGTGTTATGGGACTACAATGAGAATATATGTCACTTCTCTTGGTCCTCATATATAGAGATGGGCAAATGCTTATATTTGCACACTCAAGTGTTTCCACAGGTATATGTTAGCAAATTGGAAGAAGCAATGCTGCATAATTCATGCAGGAGTCTGCTACTGAGGAAATTCTTGATTTTTTTTTCTTGAGTTGGGTCCCTGGTATATCCTCATTGGCTGTTGACACCAAACAAAGTGATCAGATAGGGACTTGCTCAAATCTGTACTTTATTATGTCTATATAGATACATATCAGTAGACATAAAAGAAGATAAGAATTTGCCTCCAAGCAAACATATTCAAAGTTCTTCCTCAAGGAAACCAAAGTGAATGCTGGCATAAAGGAGAGGCCAAGTATTCTGAATTTCTTTTCGCTTGTTGCTTGATTTTGTTAAGCTCAGCCTTCTTATCCAGGCTCTGAGGTATTTGGGAGCACAGAATTTATTTACTTAATCACTGATCCCACAGCACTGACATGTCTGGGTGTCTGGGGCCAGGAGGAGTACAGGACCCTGGCCTATATTTTTGATTTTTAAGGGAATTGATAAGGAGCAAAAGCTGAACATCCTTTGTAAGTGAATATGTTTCTGCTGGCTGATTATGGGCAGAAATGTCAGAAGATGCAGATGGGAAATTGGATGACGCCCTTATTTCACAAATTTGGGAACTTCTACAAACATCTTTAAAGCTTTGGTGATAGTTTTCTTCTCTTAGACTTAGAATATAGGGAATATTTTTTTTCATGCTATTCCTTTATGCCTAATAGGGTTGGATGATATGTAAATAGAGGGGACTACCTTTGCTGAGGATACATCTGGGTTGGGATACATTCTGTGCTTTCCAAATTATCTCCTTTCCGTAAAACCAGCCTTTGAAGCAGATGCTTTAAAGAAAAGTTTACTAATGACCAACTGGTTGAGAGGGTTAGGCATCTTGCCCCAATCAGAGAGGAAGAGGACAAGGGGGTATCTGGAATAGATCCACCTGTTTCCGAGCTAGCAGTCTCCACCATGACATACAACTTCATTTGCCCAAACTGCTGGAATCACCTCTTCTCAGTTCAGTGATGACTGTTGCTTAGGCACAAAGAGAAAAACAAACAAACCCCCAAACCCCACAAAATTTCAAAAAGCAGCTGTCCCTAGCCAAGGATGGTAATAAATCATTCATATCAACTGATTGGTCATCTTGACCGGTTTGCCGATTACTCCCAGAATCCTCTGGTGGGATATGACAGTAATCAGAAAGCCAACCTCCTGGACCAGAGCCTCATACCTTTGCAGGGTGAAGGGGAGAAACCACACTCTCTTCTTTATTTCCCCTTCCCTCCCAGCCTCTAGAGAAGCACTTCTGGCACAGTAGGTATCCTGTGAAGGACTTCTGATGACGACCTTGACCTTGATGTCGCTACTAATTCCTTTGCCAGTGAGAGTTAAGCTCAGCTTTCTCTGTTGCCTCCAGGGAGAGTTTCCTCTTTCATGTATGTTCAGTGATTACCTCTTTCTATATCTCCCAACAAGCAATAATTGAGCCAGATAAGATTTGGATTTTCAAAACAAACTCCCCGCTCTGCCCCCTTTCTTCCTTATGGAACCCAACAGAACACGGAAAGCAAAGAACAGTCTTGAAATGCCATGTGGGAGGTGTCAGTTAAAGCAATTCTGTATTAATTTGATCTCTATATTAGAGATCATAGGCTCACAGGATCTGTGGCTCTGTTAGTAAATAATGTATCTGGGTTTCTCAGCCTTGAGAGGCTGTTTAATCTCTCTGTTGCTGCAGGGCATGGCCAGATTATCTTCCGTATAGATGGATACGGTCCTTTGCTTCAGTGGAAAGAGCACTAGAGTGGGAGTTAGGTGATTTGAGTTTTATTTCCCCTCTGTATCGTATTCATAGTTGCATCCATGGCACCAAGGGCAATATCAACTACATCTTTGGGACTGAAAATTTGTTTACTGAAAGATGAAAGATTTGGGACAACCCTTCCTGCTCTCTCCGGGTTTCGGCTGTTTCTTCTGATGGTCTGCCATATTGTGAATGCTTTGCTCTGGTAGTTTAGGTCTCTTAACCGTGTATCTTTTTACCTCCTTACGTAGGTTTCTGGCACACAAAGGGTAGTATTTAACTTTCTTCTTAAATCTGCCTTCTATTTTCCAAACATCTCCAGTCATGCTAATCCTGGCGAAGTGTGATTGTGGATAGAGCTGTTCAGGGCTTGTGTGTTTTGGGTAGTCTTGTCTTAACAAGGGTGGCAAAAGCATTCTTTTGTTTTCCACTCCTAAGAGGCTCTCTGTGTAACTTGTTACCTCTTTTATGTATTGAGCCTTGGTTTACTTGTTGGCTTTAAAAATGACGGATGCCCACAATAGCGAAACATTCGATAGTGGAAAGTAAAGTTGAAGGCAGGGTGGTTCTTTGTCTGTGGCAATTGTGTCACAACTCTAATTGTGTCACACTTAAAGCTCGGCAAATACAGCTAAGATTTAGGTTTCATAGACAGAATTCGTTCTTAGTAACTGTAGGTAACATAATTTTCACATTCACCAACCACCTTTATGCTCATGTTTTTATAATTCACAGGGTTGACTGTGACATCTGAGTCCTGGCACTGTAGACCAGGAAGAAAAAGATATGACAATATTGGTTTTTCTTCCAACCCATGTCTATAAGATTGCATTTTCAATATATTCAATCTTGTATTTGGGCAGCCTCTCTCAGTTCTCATGGAGCAGGTGCATTAACATTTCTCTCTGGGCCTCATTTTTTCTCATCTGTAAGATGGGGGCAACAATACCCCTCCAAATAGGGTTTTGGTAAAGATGAAAGAAAAGGTATTTAAAGGACGCAGAAGGCAGGGTTGGGTATCATAAGCTGTCAGGGAGTGAGTCAGCGAACAGCAGCTTTTCTTATATTGCCATTACTATTATTGATTTAATTTTGCCCAGCATATAAAAGGAACCGTCACAAGAAAGGCTTTGAGGGAGCTGTGTTCTGCCTCTGGTTAACCAGTTTCCATAGAAAAATTTCCAGAGATAAGTTGTTCGCAGTGGATGAAGCACACTTACATCAAAAAAGTGTGGTTTCAATTCAGATGTAGTAACAAAAACATAAGCTAAATCTCCTCATAAAGGTGTTCTTTGGCAACATAAGTTTTCTTTCCTTATCAAATAACTATTTTTCCAAAAGAGGAAGGGGAGTATGTTTGGGAAAGCGAAGTGACCAGGTACAGTTATTTCTTAAACTTACTTAGTTTTTCTTCTGATAGCCTCGAGGAAATGAGACCAGCCTAGATGAGAGCATTTCTAACATTCTGCAGTTCTGTAGGGGTATGGTAAAAATGGAAGAAGTTCCATTTTTACTACATGGAACAGGATCTTCTGTTTTATTTCATGCCCCCCCCCTTCATAACATCTTAGAAACACATATTGAATCATGAGTGATTAAAAGTGCCTATTGCTCTTTCAAACTGCACTATGTTGATTCCCCCCTCCCCAACTCAATTCCATCGGATAGCTATGAATTGTCACGTTTTTAATAAGTAATAACTGTGTCAAGCTGTGCGCACAAAAATGTCCCGACATAACTGTTAATAAGCTTTGTCATTTTAAGAATGAAACAGTTTGGTGAACGATTTATGTCTTATAACGCAGTGCTTGGGGCAGCTGTATGATTTGTCTCCTTAGCAAGTCAAGTAATTTCTTTAACAAAATGTTAAGCACAGATGGGCCGTAAGCTGTCAGTTAACTATTATTGTGTCTGCATCTGCTTGCTTTCAATGCACTGCTTTATGTATTCAGTCAGTTACTTAGCCGTGGCTTGGTGAAAAGCCGGACCTACTCTGATTGGCAAATAAAATGTTCATTTGTCTCTTCTTCCTATTGTTTTGTTTTGGTAACACATGTCAGCAGCTCAATTACCCAGTTCATTAACAGCTCCCAGAGGACATGATGGCCAGCCCGAGATAAGAGAGGCAATTGTGGCGCATATGGTCAATAATAGCCTCTCTCTTGGCAATTGTAAATAAAAGTCACTTGGCCCTTTTCCTTTCAGGAGAACTACTGTTTTCCTGTTCCCCTTCAGTGTGCAAATTACCTTTCTCTGCCCCGTGCAAGCCAATCCCACCCCGAGAAACCAGAAGCAGGCTCGCAGCTCTCAGCGACGCGGGGACCTCCCTCCCTCACTTTAATTATCACTGACTTAAGCTCTTGAGGGGGAAAGTTCTTATCATGGGAGACTATTCTTAGAAAGCTGTTAGCTGATTAATTAGTGAACTAATCAGTTTCCCTAATTGAATAGCAACACATTTTCTTGGGGTTTTCCTCTCTTTTTCTCTTTGAAATGCTCTGGTGGCGGTTACCATGGAGTTTAAAGAAACCCTTTCAAAAAACTTGCACGTAGAAATTATTTGCAGGGGTGGGGTAAGGACGTGGGACTTCAGCTTTACTCCAGGAGAGAGAGTCACAGGGGAAAAGGAATCCTCGTTGCAAAGGAAGCATCAACACAAAGGGCTTGGGAGGCCGCTGGGTTGAGGTGGGTCAGCGTCAGGGTCCCTGAGCCAGTACCATTCCCCCGTCGCTGTGAAAGCTTCGGAAGGAGGTGCTGACGCAGAGTTTGCTTGGGGTTCTATGGCACCTTAAGCAAAACCTTGCTGTGTCAGGGGAAAGGGAAAGGGCACAGGTTGTTTTTACGTAAACAGACCAGTGAATTCTGCTACAAAAAATAATCCCTGGCAGAGCTGCCATGGAGGACGAAGGAGAAATACATGTTGTTTCATTTATTTTTTATTTTTTTACCTTTAGCTTTGTTGTTCCAGAGGAGGCCTTTTAAGTGACAGATCCTAAGGCGATGGCTGTTAGAGAAAGGCTTCCAATCTAACGTGGGTAGAAATCCCGCTCCCTCCTGAAGGTCTGTTACTGGAACCTCAGGACTCGGGGGTGCTGGGGGCCAGAGGCAGCCTGGCGGCCCTGCCCGCCTCCCCGGTCAGCGTTTATCTGAAATAAACGCCAGCGGCCCGCGTTGTGCATTTCAATCGCTCCTGGCCCAGGAGCGCCGGGCGGGCCTTGGCGGGCTGGCCCCGCGGCCCGGCATATTCATAACCAATCTGTACTCCCTCCCAGGGCAGCAGGCACTCGGGGAGTTGTTGAGTGTCAGGGTTTATTTGTGCTATTTTGATTAGCACCAACCTGGCAGGAGCTTATTTTCCTTCTAATGACCCCGTGCTGTGAGAAGGCAGTTTCCGAGCGAAGGGCTTGGGTGGAGGGGAGGGGAATAGCGTTACATTTCTTCAATGGGGACTGCTGGGCAGGGACCAGAGTCGGCAACTGGCCGGAGGGCCTTCATTCGGCTTAGTGTTCTTAAAAGCACCTTTCTGGGAGAAAACCCAGAATTTCTTTGTCATGCATCATCTCCCCCCTCCCCCCCTCCCCCCCATGCGGCATTTGCTAAAGACTGTTGTGCAATCACATTTTCATAAGCAAATGTAGAGGCAATAAAAACAAAACAAGACCTCCCCCCCCCCCCAAGGACCAGTGATGCTGTTATAATTCATCTTTCCCACTTTATCAACTAACAAAATAACAATTACTCAAATCCGTGTTCAGGGCTAGGGATTCTGGGACGTTCAGTTGATTAGTGGATAGATTGTTCCATTGCTCAGACTTGCTCATCTACCTGAGGATTTGGTTGTAAGGCTCCGGCTTGTTCCTGTCAGCGTGTATCTCTTTTCTGTTCTTGACACACATACAATGTTAAGCCACGGAGAAACAGTGTGACCGGTCACTTCTCAGCCTGTGAATTAATGTGGAAGAGAAGCTTCCAGGTGCTGA
This sequence comes from Murina feae, assembly GCA_004026665.1. Lineage (NCBI taxonomy): Eukaryota > Metazoa > Chordata > Mammalia > Chiroptera > Vespertilionidae > Murina > Murina feae. Next base: position 12,754 of record PVJC01005469.1, on the reverse strand, counting down.
AGTCTCTCAACTGGATTGGATTAACCCCCACTGTGCATCCATTTCAACCCACCCCCCTCCTCTGGAAACACACACACACACACACACACACACACACACACACACACACAACCAACCTCCCTTTTCTCATCCGCCCGGGCTTTCTTTGTGTCTGCTGCTCCCTGCCAGGCAGGTGTCAGAGCTCTGAATGAGGGTAAATGCCCCGCTGATGGATTCCACAGATGGAGCGTGGAAATCGGGAGAATAGGCTTCAGCCACAGGCCATTTCTTGGGATCCAACAAAAGCCTCCAAATAAGTCAACAAAAATCCCAAAGATCACAAAGGGAAAATGTCATTTGTCATTTACTCGGGGCCTGTGAGGGAGTATCAGCCTCACTTCACTCCTCCTGGCTCGCACCCGAGTCAACACGGGAAAGGTCATTCATGTCTCTCTCCGTTTGTAAATGGGCCACTTCAGAGCAGAACACAGTTAGCTGCCCCATTGTCCCCTTCGTGTGGAACTGCGCGACTCACAGACACAGGAGACCTGCAGTTCACCACGTAGGTGCCTCAAACTTCCAGATGACCTGGGCAGGACCTCGTGGAATGTACCTGCGAATTACCTTTAAACTCGGGCTCAGGGTGAAACCACCTCCTGGACCTCTCCGTAGCGAATTTTATTGTTTATTTTTAAGTCAGTGGCACACAGCTTTGAGTACAAATGCTGACAGGTTTAGCTTGGAAAGAGGAGGAGTACAGAGGAAAAGACCACTCATCTGGTCCGAGGCCGTCTTAGAGTCAATGACGGATGACTAAGGAAGCTCAGCCTGGACGCCCCGCAGAGGGACCCCCCCACCCCCACCTCCTCCGTGTCTGTAAATCGCATTGTATTATATGGGGGCAAGCACAGAGTTTAAATGGTTGTCATGTTTTGATTCTTTAATTATTCAAATGAAAGGTCTTGCTGGGAAGAAAGACAATGTGCCAGATTCATGCTTGTGAATTATTTTGTTTCTCCATTTTTGGCCCGTCTCCCATCTCTGAATGATGTTGGTCTGGAAACCAATAATTACAGAATTTCATGTGACTAAATCCCTATGAAACGGAGGTAAGAGCTCATGTATAATAGCGTTAACTAGGACGAGCACTTCCGGAGGCTGTGGAAGAGGTCACCAAGGGTTAACGGACATAGACATACTCTCTAATTCTGTAATTCTTTCTTTAATTAAACTTCATGGTTGGTTCCGCTGGTGGTATTACCACTGCCTTCCCCTCCCAGTTTGATTTGTTTCCGAAGGGAGAATTTGTAATTCTGTGAGGGTATCATGGTTGCCTATGCTTGTTTCCCTCCCCCTCCCCTTTTAAACTGACAACGTTTATTTTCCCAAGGTGATCCTTGCGAGTTAATGTGAAGTCATTGGGAAAACTAAAGATGTGGCTCCTAAGTTCTAAAATTAGCCTGTACTAGAAGAAGTGAAATTGCTTACAGAGCAGAGAAACACGCAGGCACCTGGTGCGAGTTGCCATTTCCCTGTCCTTACTTGGCGGTTTCTGCTGAATAAGTTGTGTATATTCAACAAATTTCGAGTGACTTATTCCTTCACTTTTATCTAAAACGAGTTTGAAAGGTGGATGTGAATAGCCTAAGTAAATATTGACTGTATACTTTAAAATTTTAAAAGTACATCATGGCGACAAGGGACAGAGAAGAGAATAGATGGAATCAGGGTATTTTTAGGGCAGTGAAATTGATTCATAGCCAACTGTAAATAACATTTTAAATTAGTTAAAACCCACACCATTGTCCAACAAAAAGAGGGAATCCTGGTGTAAACTATGGACTTTATTTGATAATAATGTATAAATATAGGTGTATGTAATAACAGTATCACATTAATGCAAGAAGTTGATAAGGGAGAGAATGGGAGAGGGGAGAAGAGAGGAGGAATATGCAAACTTTGTACTTTTTGCTCATTTTTTTAAACCTAAAGCTGCTGTAAAAATGTTATATTATTCAAAACACGAATGAGGTTCTTTACAACTCTTGATATCCTTTCACTAAGATGTCAGAGAGAGAGGGAGAGAGAGAGAGAGAGAGAGAGAGAGAGAGAGAGAGAGAGAGAGAGAGAACTTTAATAAAGTACAAAATGAGTGATCAATTCAACTGTTTGTAACAATAGTATGTTCTAGATTGCTCCTGGATCTCAGGACCGTATTGATTCTTATTAGAGGCTGCTACTGGTCAGATGGACTACTTTGATTTCTTAAATTCACTAGTTATATTGGCAGATGAATTCATCTCTTAGCACTTTATTGTTTCATAAATACATTTTAGATACATGAAGTTCCATATATGATTGTTGAATTCAATTAGAAGAACTGCTTGATTTAGTATATAATACTGATCAAACTTGTATGTCTATAAATTTTATTTGATTCTTGGAAATTTGGGACAAATTACAACAATAATGGTATCTAATAAGTGATTTATATTGGAATTCCTGTTTTGGTTTATTTCTGGTATTTCTCTTCAAAAGGACTGTGTGTGTGTGTGTGGTGTGTGTGTGTGGTGTGTGTGTGTGTGTGTGTGTGTGTTTTCAAGAAAATCCACACCTATTTAGGACACACCAAGTTGGAAGAGAGAAAGAGGGTAGTTCTATGAAATCCACTAGGTCTGGATTAAATCTTAAATTCTCTTACTATGTGACCTGAATAACTTCTTTGAGTTTCCTTTTTCTGTACAATGAGGTAAGGATTTGATTCACAGGGATTTTGTTTAGTTAACCTGGGGAAGAGAGAGAAATCATCGTCTCCTTGGTATAGTTTGCTTCAGGTTCACTGGTGACAGAGTCAAATTAATGTATAAATCAGAGAATGGATTATGAGGAGATTTTGGTAACAGTCAGACTGTTCAAAGTCTGATAACAATATGTAATTTAAGTTTGTAATTTAAGCAATACAATTTCCACTTAAAAGGCCTTATATTATATATTGATATGGTTTTTCTAATGAGAACTACTCTGGGATTTGAAATTGGGAGACCAATATTTCTATTTAATGAATAATAAAGCTAACTATGTGAGGACATGTGTAGAATATGATTAAGCAAGGTGAATGTAATGAAAAATCTCCCCTTAATATTGCAGGTGGACAGTAGAAATAGTCTCAAAGAGATGAAGAGATTATATTTAATCTAGTTGCCAGATCCTATCACTTTATTACTTACTCAGATAACTGTCTTGATAACACTGCTTGCAATTTCCAAGTCATAGCATTAGATATTTTGTACAGAAAAAAATATATAATTTCATTTTGTCTAGCTATCTTTGGTCAATATTTAGCAAGATAAGTTACTTTGTATCTAGTTTATAATTTTCTGGTATCGAGTAAAATTGAATATGTAAAATAGATGAACTTCAACGGAATGATTTCTTTTTGTGCTATTCAATGGGATTTAAGTTTTAAGTTTGTTTTTGGTCAAAACTGAATGACTCAAATTCAAGGTATTATGGATTTTGTTCTGTGTAAATAAGGAACTTTACTTTTATTGAGTGATGTAAGGAATTGTGTTTTTCCATCTTTAGAAATAGCTAGTATTTCTTAGCTGGTAGATTAATCTTGGTTTGCTGACTTAATAAAATTTAAAGCCCACATCCTTTTGGGGTTTACATATAGGGAAAAGTTAGAATTAACTTGCAAAATTGTGGCTTCATATTGCCAAAAATGACCAGTTGGTTCAGATAATTTCCACCAGAAAAATCGGGAAAATTATTTCCACCATATCTTTTGAATTGATGTTGTGTGGGAGCTTTCCTAGTTAAATTCAGCCTAGAAAGAAAAGGAGTGATTAGTTAGTTCATTAAAGAAAATTTTATTTTTGGTGGTGTAGTCTGTCCTATTAAACTCTTAGACAGTCTGAATCATTTTAATCACCCGCTGTTGGTGGTTCTCCATCTTTTAAATCAAAATCCTTTTTTTTTTTTTTTTTTAAAAAAAGATACTAATTCTCCAGAAAAATGTAGCTATGCAAATACTTATGAGGATTTCCAAATATTTTTAGAGGATTCACAGACTCAAAAAGATGTTGGGAGACTCATATAAGTGGAATATCCATCTAAGAGTATAAGGTGGCAGAGAAATCAGTGTCAGCTCAAAACTTAACTTTTCCCTGGCACATTTATTTATTCAGTCTGTGCTTATTGAGCACCTACTGTGTTCCCAGGCTTCCTGCAGCGAACAAGGCAGAGTTGAGCCTGGAGCTCCCAGCGTTTGTGTGCTGGGAGATGTTGATTGTGAAGGTGGAAGAGTGGTCTTGACCCTCGGAATGAGCTCTTGCTGGCACTAAGCAGCTCCTTTTTCTTCAGGAACCAGAGTTGATTTTGATTAATTGACCTGACAGTGCATGGCACATCATATTTACTGGGGAGGATTTAATAGCCCCAGAGACTCCCAAAGGAAACACGAAAATTTCCACATACTATTATCCTAATGGGGTCACAGTAAGAGAAAGTACAAGCAAAGAAGTAAGGTTCTCACAGGTGGTCTGTCACTAAATGCTGTTGAGTTTTCACCTGCTTTCACATGGGAAAGGAAAAGTCAGGACATCCTCACCCAGAGCATAAAAGGAAAACATTTTATGGAAATGTATTGTCCTCTGAGGGACATAAGTAGTTTGTTTCTTGAGGGTGCATATTATTTATAATTAAAAAATATGTATGTGGAAGCGATTTTTGTTTTTTGTAAATTGTGGCAGGCAATATTTTCTGTATTTGGGAGTTTTGAGAGGGAAGAGAATGATTAGTCTAGAATATTCTGTAAAGGTGGTTCTCTAAACATCATCCAAGATCAGTAAAATTAGCATAAATCCCCTGGGAGTATATTAGAAATGCAAATTCTCAGAGCCCACCCTAGACCTACAGATCAGAAACTGTGGAAGGAGACAGCTATCTGGGTGTCAACCAGTTCTTCAGAGACTGCGAAAGTGGTTCTCTGAAAACCACTGCTCCACAATTAGGCACCAGTTATTGCTCTTTTAACTTGGCTCATATTTATCAAACATATACACATGCAAGTTGTATTGGGAGTTTGGGAAGTTTATAATGCAATGCATGGCATATTTCTTTGCGTGTGAATACGCTTAAAATATCCCCATATTTTAGGAAAACCTGTTTTCTTTTTTAAAGTTAATACTAAAATGTCAAAAAATCAATCCTAAGGTGTCCTAAAATAATGGGTTCATATGAAGTTAGACCATTTTCTATTAAATTAGATAACAACCGAAAGACCAAGTGCAATGTCTAACACAGGAGATGCTGTGTATATCAGAGTTCTAGTTTGCTTTTATGCACAAGCATTTACTCTTTAAAATTTGTCATGTGTATTAATTCACTCTCTTAATTTCACAGTGTTTGAATAAGAATAAAATTAAAAAGTATTAAATGACTAGAAAACTTAAAATTATTTTTATGGGTCATTTTTTGACATGCACCTTTTTGAGCCGATTGCAATTTATTCTAAAGTAGAATGAAAGTTTAGATTTCCATAGGGCAGAGCTAAGTCTGAGCTAAAGACAAAAGAAGAGGACATAGGCGACATTGCATTTCACATTGCTTCTAACACCACCTACACTTCCCCAGGTCCTACCTGACTGAGGGCACAAATGCCTTACCTTGACATTGACATTAATTATCTACAATTTTCTGGCTTTCCTTCCTCATTTGCTGAGAGCACACATCAATGCCTTCTCCAGAAGAACCCCCAGTTATTCGGGGAGTTTTTAGAGCACATTTGGATGTGCTCTGGAGCAAGGATGCTCCAGTTCCCTTCCTGAGTATCTATTGCCTGATAGCCTTCTGACAGCCCTCTGCCATTGCCCAAAGTCCAGGGCCTCTGGGTCAGGGCTGCTTTTCTGTCCAGAGCCTTGTGTCTGGTGCAATCTCAAACCTCAGAAGCTTCATAGGCCAACAGGTGCTCTGTCACAGCTCACAGACGCCATATTGTATCACTAACTTGAATCCCTATCTAACTTCCCAGCACCTTCTCCCCTTTCCCAGAACCGCCACACAAATTTGGAAGGTCTCCTTCCCAGGCAAATTCAAGCTTTGGTGGGGAGGAGGCCATAGCAGGGCTGGCTTTAGGAACTGACCTGTGCAGTTACCCTAAGCCCTGCCCTCAGAAGGACTCTGTATTTGGTTTTATGCTCTATTGTTGCTCTTTTGAACATTGAGTCCTGCATTTTCATTCCGCACTGAGTTCCTCAAATGTGGCAGAAGTCCTGGGCAGCCACCCACCATTCAGAGGCCCAGATTCTGAGCTTCAGTTAAGGGACAGTTTACTAGATGATGCCTGCTTTTTCCTGAATATATTCTTCAGATTTGTATCCACAGTTTCAAAATTCTCCTTAAAGCATATCCCAGTGGCAAGAGATATTTAAATGTGATTTTTCTTAGAGGAGAGGTGGAGCCTCTACATTTATAGAAGTCCTGCAATAGTTTACTATTATTGCCTTTTTAGATACTAGTTGATTATTTATTTAAAATAACAGATTTCCTGTTGCAAATGTTGCTGAAAAGATTATCAGGAACCAAATTAAATGTGACTCATTTATTAGATGTAAATTAAGTGACCCATTAAATGCTAAGGATGAAGATCATAAAAAATGGGTAAGTCCTGTCCCTGTTTTCTAAGAGCTCATTATGGACCTTGAATGGACCTTGAATGCCACTATTTCTACCTGGTGGGCTTGAAGAGAGGGTAGCCGAAGAGATTAAATACTATTTAATAACATAATACCTCAAGGAGGGGCTTGGTGTCCATGAATGACATTCGGAATGTACCTTAGTCTAGGATCTGAATCATTATGGCTTGTTCAGACTTGAATTATGATTCACATTTTATCATTTCCCCCGCCTTCTGTGCTCTTTCCTAGCCTCAGCACCCCAGTCAGATGAAGGCTCAGACATTGACTCTGAACCCGATTTGCCACTAAAGAGGAAACAGCGCAGGAGCCGAACTACCTTCACCGCAGAACAGCTGGAAGAATTGGAGCGTGCCTTTGAAAGAACCCACTACCCTGATATTTACACCCGGGAGGAGCTGGCACAGAGGGCAAAGCTCACCGAGGCCCGAGTGCAGGTACTGCCGTCGCCATGCCCTCGTCCTGCCTCAATTCAGGCAGGAGACAAAAAAAATAGATATCTTAGCAATAGCAGTTTGTGAATTGTAGCCTAGAGCACTATCAAGTTCCCTCCTTTCTCGTTAATGCCTTTTCTTTATAGTTTGCCTTATCATGATAACAGCATCATGACCTCTTTTTTTCTTTTTATTTGAATTTGCCTGATTCACCCTCCCCCCCCATTTCTTTTGTTTTAGGTATGACTATTTAGCAGGATTTTAGAAAAAAAGTTCTTACTAGGTAGGTGAGTCCAACTAAATTTGTGATGGATACACTTGACGTCTTTTCTGTTGTATTGTTTGATACAATTATTTTATAGATCACATTTTAAAATTTGATCTATTGAATTTGCTTTCTTTGAATTCTTAGTGATTTTTTTGGTATTTATGAAAATGCGCATTTTTCTTTTAGAATTCGGTTATTTTTACTAGGAGAGTATGATTGTATCAGCTAAAACACACAGAAGTATGTCAGTTCATGTTTTCACACATCATTTCAGGAATCCTAATTATGTACCAATCATTATCTGCACTTTGGGGGTGGTACACAGATAATAGCAAAAACAGTTTGAATGTTTTTTCTTTCTTTTTTTCTGTGCCAAGTACTGTTCTAAGTGTTTTACACAAACTAATTCATTTACTCATCATTAAAACCCTAGATTGGTACTATTACCATCCCCAAGTTATATACTTGTAAGTGATAGGTATTGGGATTCTACATGCTTCCTCTCCATGGCTTTTCAATTAGGACGACGTGCAAAGGTGTATAAGGTAAAATCCCTTCCTTTAAGGGTTTTGTTGTCTGGAAGCATCTCAAGTATCTATATTAGCCTAAGAACAGTTTGAATTATCTTCTGAACTTTTAGATGTACAGTTGACCCTTAAACAACATGGGAGTTAGTGACACTGACTCTTGAGTAGTCGAAAATCTGTATGTAACTCTTAACTCCTGAAAAAATTAGTTGTCCCTCAATATCCATGGAGCATTGGTTCCAAAACACTCCACAGATACCAACATCCAAGAATACTTAAGCCCTCCATTTCTGAGGACTCCCAACTTCGGATCGAAAACACTATAGGTATTTACGGAAAAAAATTTGCCTCGAAATGGACCCATGTAGTTCAAACCTGTGTTGTTCAAGAGTCAACTACACTCTGAACCCTCTGGAGAAGATTTCTTTGGTGTAATATGTTTCTATGGAGTGATAGAATAATGTTTTCATCACTCATTAATGATGAACTTCCCCCTCACGCTAGTAAAGCACCATTCGAAAGACTACACATGTCTTAGGGTATCCTGGAACTCTTTACTGTCCCAGAAGCTAAGTTACCTTATTTGGAAATGTTGTGTGATTCCCAGATACTCAACTTTCATAGTCAATGTGAGTCTGGGAACTCAGCAGTGAACTAGTCAGCTGATATGGTCTTGAGTGATCAACACTTCCTCATATGTAGCTAATTCCCTCTGTGTTACAGAATTTTACAGCAGTTACCTCTTCTAGGATGAGAGCTCAGTCTGAGGGATTGTCTTATTCAGTTTGACTTTTCATATGATCATCATTATGCTAAAAAAGTCGAGGAATGCTGAGGTGAATTAAGACAAGTTTTTTAAGGAGCTACAACCTAATATGGGTAATAAAGTAAACATACAAATAATTTTAAGAGTAAAGCAGATGCAATTAGTACCATAAAAGTGACAAAATGCAGTGGGAGCTGAGAAGAAGAAAGGATGAGATCTTGTTGGAGTAAACAAGAGAGGCTCATGGAGAAGAGAGATTTAAGATGGACTTTTGAGGCTATAGTTACTCATTGTACAGGGCAGGTGGGCAGAGCATACTAGTAAGAGAAAGTAATATAAGCATAAAGCACAGAGAGTTGGAAGCACATGAGTGACATATCAGGCAACTTTTCATTTTCACTCATGTTGAGGGAACAGAATAGTTCATTTTGATTGGAGGGTAAGGAGTGGTCAGTGGCAGGAAGGAATATGGCTGGAAATCTATTCTGAGGACATCTTGTGGAAGGTCTGGGTTTCAGGCTAGGACACTCACTCTTAATGTGATAGGTGAGGAGTCTGTGGGTATGAAACCATTTGTGGCAGTATGAATGGAAAGGAAAGGATGGTGATGAAAGGTACTTAGAACTGAAATGTAGGGAATTGATTGTGATAGTGGAGGTGGGGGGAGTGAAGGTAAGAGTCACAGATACACCAGGTGTATAGTGTAGATTCCAGTTGGTATTACTCAATCCCTCTACCTGTTACATTGGGATACAGAATTGCTTTCCAGAATTGATCACACATCATAATAATATCTATACATATATATCACTATATAATAATATATGGTATATCTAATATTACACGTACTAATGCCACAATTAATATATATATATTATTATAAACATATATAAACATATATAAAATATGTTTTTCTTTTAGATCTGGGATTAAGTAGTTAATCCTAGAGTCACCCAGTTCTGGGATTACCCAGTTTAAATGTGAAGGTCAGTTCATTCAGTCTCTGTTCTTTCACCAACCATTATTGAGTGCCCACTATTTTCCAGGATTTGGTCCCTATACTCCATGGCTGGCCAAGCCCACATGCTGGGTCTGTCCTTAAAATAACTCAGACTCAAACAATGAATATTGATTTTTAAAGAAATCAAACAAAGAGCGTGATGGAAAACAGAAAAGAGCGTTCAGCGTTGCTCTATTTCATTCTTGCCTTTGCCAAAGACGAGGATGGGGGACAGGATGAATCTCAAGCCTATGCTGCTTTGACAGAGCCTGGTGTTTGCATCTGGCTCAGTGAATGTCAGAGAATAAGAATGGCCCATTAACTTCCAGAGGACATGGGATCAAACCAATAAAGAGTGGTTCATATTTTTCTATACAGTGACCTCTTCTCCAAAGCAGGACCCTCATTAACTTCACAGCTGTCCTAATGTGGCTTTAACCCGGTGACTCTTTACATTCCTTATGGCTTCATTAGTTCCCTTGAGACACATCCCGTCTTGCACCACAACTATGATCTACGGCCTAACAAATTCCCTACAACACCCGGCATATGGATCTTACTTAACCCAGCAGGAAAAAGAAGGGAGTAGTTAATCACTGATTAAAATGCCAGAACAAAATCCTGTAGTTTTTAGAAGGATCTGGGAAAGCAGTAGCAAAGTCAACTCAGTTTGAGTGATAGCCAGAAAGTGAGTTAGTTTAATGTGGGGCACCTGGGGAAACCAAACATCAAACAAAACAACACACACACACACACACACACACACACACACCCTCACACCCTCCCCACCCCTACTAAAAGCCAAACACTTCCTACTCCATTTATTTTCCTGAGGAAAAATATTTCTAACTTAACTCTCTGTCAGTATTTTATCAAAATTTGTTTGGACAGTAGCTACATTGTATTTATCATAGTCAAGTCTGAGTACACAATCTAAGAATTGTACTCCAAAGACTAATTTGCCTAATTTACTCCCTGGGTAACTGTTAGTTTGGAAATAATACAAAGCATTAATGTTTTGTGGGGAAGTATGTTGTGAAAATATTTATGATGTGCAAAACTTTTAGTAAATATTTCAACTGAGAACTCCATGAAGCAGTCAGGCATCATCCTTTACCACCAAGGTAATAGCAGACAGGAAAGAAAGCTGCTTGTGGAAGTAGCACTTAGCAAGGAGTCAGAAGACGTGGGCTTTGGTCTCAGCTTGTCAAATGCGTTTTGCTGAGCAAGTCACTTAATTCTGCTATAATCCAGTTGGGCCTCAGTTTTTGTTTTTTGTTTTTTTAAGTTTTGAAATTTGGAGTAGGTTGGATATGAGATGGTCTTAGTCTGGGTCTGTGAATGACCAGGAAAATCTTGGATGATTTTTGGAGACTTGTGATTTGTACACAAAATATTGTGCCTTTGCTTCTCTTTGCGCACCCCCCCCCTCTCTGTATAGGGCATTAACTAGGGAGAGGGCTTCTGGCTTTTACCATATTCTCAAATACCACCTCCTACTGTTCCATTCCTCAATTAAGAACTATTAGGATGCATGATCTCTCAGGACCCTGCTAGCATCAGTAATTTGGGATTCTCAGGGAAGCCCAAAGGTGATTTAACGCCATCTAACAGATCCATATAGTTTAGAAGTTAAGACATGTTTGGAATAGTTGACTCTAAACTCCATAATGAAGCAAAAATATGGTCATCCTGTAATTTGCTGTAGGAGCCCACTCTTGGAATTATAAAGATGCAGTTTAGTGTGCTTTCCTGCGTGTCTGTGGTCCTTTGGACACTCATGAAGCATGGGGTTTCTCCCTCAGCCTCTTGCTCATCCTCTCTCCAACTCACGGGCCATACAGTGGTCAAAGCTCAAAAGGAAGAGGGGGTGGAGTGAATCAGAAGGCCCAGGGAATGAGCAGTTTCTCCTGAATTCACTTACTTAGAAAGTCCTATATTTGGCATTGTAGCATTAGACATCACCAAATCCAATATTTAATCAAGTTTTTTTTTTTTTATAATCTTGTTATGAATTCTCTTTCTAAGGATTACATATGACATTCTTTTCTTTCCACATTTTTCTAAATTGCATGTGAAATAATCCATCTGGAATAATGTAAATTAGATTGCTTTTGAGGTCCACACCAAAAATGTGAAGGAGTAATTTATGGATGGGCAAAATTAGGCTTACACCCTGGGACAATTAGCACTAATCCATGAAACAAATTTGACCTACATCTCCATTTAAGCCCAACTGGCTTTCAATGAGTTGAGGTGTTATTTGGGCACTTTTCTGTTTGCTCATGAACATCAAAAGCTTTGACTGTAGACCACGGAGTTAAGGAAACAAAGCAAAGCTTTAATCCTTGGGTTTCTTAGAGCTGGCAACGAGACTTTTTTACTTATTAGCTAACATTTATTGAACACTTAATATCTCTTAGGTATTCTTTCAAAGTCTCTGATGGCAATGTTTCCTCTACGTATCACAGTAATATTATAAAATATTTTTTTTTATTTCTTCCATTTAGCAGATTAGAGAAGAGTCTCATAGATATTAACAAATTGTTCAAGGTCACAGAGCTGCAAGTCAACTTTTGCATGGCTTGTGTTGCACCCATGTGAATAAAAAGTATTACTATAGCTTTTATTTTTAAAAAAATATATTTTATTGATTTTTTACAGAGAGGAAGGGAGAGGGATAGAGTGTTAGAAACATTGATGAGAGAGGCCTCCTGCACACCCCCTACTGGGGATGTGCCTGCAACCAAAATACATGCCCTTGACCGGGTTCGAACCTGAGACCTTTCAGTCCACAGGCCGACACTTTATCCACCGAGCCAAACCGGCTAGGGCTACTGTAGCTTTTAAAGTACTAAGTTTTCCCCTACTTATATTGTTGAAGGTCTGAACAAATTGGTTACTTATATTACTCATCAAGAAAAAATTTATGAAAATCTTTTTCTTCTTTTGTAATTCATTATCTCCCCCTTTCCCCTTCCCCCGCCCCCACCACAGTTACCATGATGTTATAGGGACCTTTTGGTCAATTTAAATTTTGCTTCAACAACAAGGACAGGAACATTGGGGGGGGGGGGTAACA